>JBBPDC010181580.1:10000-15847 GCA_037974485.1 Hemigrammopetersius urotaenia | reverse complement strand
GAACCTGATACAACTTCAGTACCAGCACAGTACAGTTTAGAACCTGATACAACTTCAGTACCAGCACAGTACAGTTTTCGTTTACTCTGAAGCACTTTGAGATAGCTAAAATATAAAGTGCAATACGAATAAAACGTATTATTATACGAAACAGCTCTTGTAGACCTATGAAAAGGGCCTTTATTAGTTGTTACCTTTGCCATGTTCTGTAACTGTGAAAGACTCTTCTTTATCCAACCTGTTTATACTAGACAGACCTGAGCTCACCTTAACATGAATACGAGATTTTGAGTAGTTCTTTCTCTAATCTCAGCCCGATCCCAGTTTAAGATCTTAAAATGAAATCTTTTCTCTCACTTATTCATCTCAGATCATCAGATACTGGAAGAAAAGCGCGTCTCTCTATATCATTATGTTTTAGCTGCACGGTGATTGCTCTACTTTAGGCTGAACACAACCAGGGTCAGTCTTTTTAAATATTCTAATTCATTCAAACCTGCATCTTGCTTAACATTACATTACAAACATACTGATCAGAGCAGGTCAGCAATAAATAGTCAACAATATTCAATATTTAAAAAAAATATACACAGCAATTGATGGGAGATCACAACTTAACCATGTTCTGGCAGATGTCGTATTCTGTCAGTGTACATACATATTTCTAGGTTATCTGTATAGTGTATGATTTATACTATACTGCTGGTATAGTGGTATAGTTTTCTGGAGGTCCAGAATGGATTAATGGCATTTCAGTTCATTTCAATAGGGAAAACTGATTTGACATACAAGCAATTTAAGTTACAAGCTCCGTCACAGAATGAATTAAACTCGTAAGTCAAGGTACAGCTGTATATTCTAGTGCTGGGCCAAAAAGCACAGGGTCGGCTCTCTGATCAGACCACTGGTGAAGAAAAGTCCCCTAAAAGGTCCCCAGGCTCGCAGCCATGAGAGATTAAGACAGTTTTTCTCACCACAGCATAAAGATACAGCAGAATGTAAACCTCACAGATGAGGCACCAGGTTTAGAAGCGACTCCGAACATGGAGCAGATGTGCTTTAGAAAGAGAAAGTGACAGAAAGTGTGAGTCGCGAGGTTTTACTGACCACAGCGGTCACTCAAAATCAGCCCCGACAGAACCGCCGTGAGGACAATCAGCCCTCAGCGCCAGAACACCCTTGTGTCCCGACCCAGTCCAGCCCCCCCACAGCTGACCGCCAGACTTTAGCCGCTTTGATTTGTTTTCCTCCTTTCATCAGGCTACCATTATTATTATCATTATTCTAATTATTATTATTTATTTCTCAGCTGTCAGAGGCACATTCAGCCCCCCCACCATCACAGGCACACACACACACACACACACACACACACAATACTCACCCACCCAACACACAGACACACACAGCTAAAGCAGCAGTCTCACACCAGGCTGTGGTCTACGGTTTGGTGCCCCCTTGTGGTCAGGGTAACTAGAGTACCTGTTTATCTCTGATTCAATCAGGTAATCAGTCAAAATTATTAATGAACAAGTACTAGATCACCACACACAAATATTAAATATTCCTTTTCGGCAGAAAAACTGAGTTCCCAACTTAAAAATGAGTGTCAGAGAGCAAAAGAAAGAAAGTATTTACTCTAAACATTTTAGTGCTCTAATTACACTATAATACACAATAATGTAAAAACACATTTTCAGAGTGGCTGGTGTGCCTGTAGGCACAAGCTATAGTCATAAAACAACTGTATTGTTTAATAATAGTTTTATTTATCATTGTTTTTGTATTTATTTGCTTATTATTTATTTTTTTCCTCTCACTTTGTGGCTTGAGGTGGGGCGAGGCTTGGGGGAGGGTGTACTATGCATATAATATATTACAATACAGTTAATGAAAACTCTTATCCTTGTATTTATTCGTCTTAGATGAAAGGCTCAATAAACAAAATTCATTATATATAGTTCTGTATATTGTATGTGATATTATGTTTGTTTATATACAGAAAAATACAACAAAACTAAATGTTTTAACCCAGTTGACATTCAGAGAGATTTTATTTCAATATGGATAGAAACTGTAAATAGATCATTACAGCAAAATATTTATCATTTAGCAGCTTCTTGCTGTTTAAATACTGAATAAAACATCTTAGAATACTGTTGTGGAGTGGATTTATATTTCAGTCATTATGAATGATCTGTTGGTCCCAGTATCATCAATAGAATTATTAGACACATTATGTATAAGAGATCAGATAAGATCAGATAAAATAAGCTTCTATTACTCTCACAGTTTGCATTTTTGACTGTAGGCTACAAGAGAAGAAAGCCGAAGCAGCGTAAACTATAAAAACTGTAACACTACAAACAAACACCAAGACCCACAATATTACAATATAATACACAATGTTTAAGTATAATTATGTGTGTTGGGAGACGGATGGATGTAACCCTGAGACGGCAGTTTTAGATACAGCAACGTCAGCGCTAATCCCGTCTGAGCTGATTGGGCGACGTGTTTCTTCTCCCGTCAGGCGTGCGATTATTTACGGGTGGCGTGTCGGGTTTAAGAGCTTGGTGGCTGTTTCAGACACACTCTCTGCCGCCTCAGCTGGTTCTTCTTCAGCTGATGTCATCTATCGCCTCCGTCCCGGCAGGACCTGTCCAGCAGGAGGAAAGACAGGCACAGACGCCCCTCCCTCGCTCCCTCCCTCCAGCAGTAGAAAATGTGTGTGTGTGTGTGTGTGTGTGTGGGGGGGGGGCGCTGCTATGAAGATGGATTACCTTGCCGGTGACACCGACTCCCCTCCTTCCAGCTCTGCCGAGAAGAGCACACGCAATTAAGGCAATTAATCTTCCACAAAAGGAGTTCACCCTGCCCCCCCCCCCAAAGCTTTGATCAGCTTTAGCTCTCGGACAGGTGTATACTCTTCACTCACGCGCGCTGATCTGCATTAAAGGAGGGCGTCTGATTATTTATTAGTCCCCAGCGTCGCATGCAGTTAATGAGAGTGGCAGTGATTTCTTCGTGCCGTGACGTCAAGTTCAAAGGGTGAACGGACAAAAAGGAAAGGAGTTGATGGGATGGGATCGTGGCAGAAACGCGTGAAGGGTTGGATCAACGAGGCGGGTGGGTGGGGGTTTGCCTGCGTGTTGGCGCCGAGGAGGGAAAGTCAGCATTTTCCACAAATATATTCACTTCTGTGAAAAGTTGCCTGGCCGCCGTCCGGCTATTGACAGTCCCATCCAACACTCTGACAAGGCTTAATCCGCCGCTCGCAAGCTCGTGATCCGCACATTTTTCTTTTTAATTACCCGCGAGGCGGGCGGCACCTCGGCGCCATTTGGTCACGATGTCAAAAAGAGCGAAGCCCGAACAAGGATGTGGGGATTTGATGGAGAAGCTGCTGTAAATACAGTCATCTTTTCTTTGCTCTGTCAGCCTGGTTGGATCAGAAAACCTGACTCACTTCTTCTCAAAATGCTCAGTGTGGGTTTGGTCTTCACTCAGGTCATCAGATGACATCAGGACTAAACACAATACTGAACTGAAACACACACACACACACAAACAAACAAAAACGTCCATTCCAACTGCCACTATAAACACCTGCCATTTATTACATACTGCACAATCTCTATTGAGGTAATTTTTGCAGCGTTATTTATTGTAATTTCTACCTCAACACTTAAACTTTTGCACACTTAATGACCCTGCTGCTGGAACACAGTATCTATTATAACCCACGCAGTGCAGAAAGGATTTCGTAATGCTGGAATACTGAATTGCTGCTCTTTTGTTTTCTTGCAGTCTCTTTCTTTTTGCACTCTATGCAAAACTAAGTCAAGTTTATTTATGTACCCTGTTATTCTACACAAAGGTCATTCAACGGACTTCACAGGGACAGGAATAAAAATATTAACAAGAACCATAAAAATAGCAGGAAGTAAAAAAAGAATAGAACGTATAAAAGAAGTTTAAAAGTACAATGGAAGCTTCTTAAAAATCTCATATTGACGGGCAGTTGGTAGCGGACGGCATAGTGGATGACATTCAGAGCTGTAGATTATTCTATAATTGGACCACACAGTGATGCATAATAATAATAATAATAATAACATAATACAATATAATATAACATGTTGAATAAGGATAGATGGATGAAATTTCATTACATTTAGTGTGAAAAATGTGGTAGTTGTGCAGTATGTAAATCTTTGTGAAGTTTGAACCTTCACAAGATACAACGAAGTGCCAGATTTTTGCCTAGACACCGTTCACTAGGTGGCGCTACTCCACAAATGAAATAGGGCTACAAGCATGGCAAGATTCATGAGGACTGGTGAAGTCTAAGCATATGAAATCGTGCACCAAAAAACACCAAGACTGATATTTTAATTAAGTTTAGCTTCAGAAAGCCTCTCGTTCATCAATTAATTATGATGATGGTTACAGCAGCGGACAGCATACTGGATAAACACCATTTCACCATTTTTCACCAAAGTAAACTACAGTCCTGAATGTTTCAAGGTCCTAATGACACCTCTGAAAACACGTCTGTGAAGCTCTTGACATCTTTTAAAGCTTTTCAAGATGTGCCTTTGAAGCGTTTAGCAGCTTTAATGTGAGATATCTTGGCCCTGCACCCTCGCAGCTGCCAAAACAGCTGTCTGTCCTCAAAAAAATTTAGTTTGAATGAACTTGATTCAGTTCTGCCACACATTTTCATTCAGTCGGAGTAGAGGAGTCAGGCTCTCTCATCTCAACACCACATCCAGCTGCTGATGAAGCCAAATTGTCACCTTTCAGAGAATCACATTCATCTTTCACCAGCGGAGAATATAAAATAAATGGACTTTATTCACTGGAATGTCCTCTCAATTAATTTAATCTATTTTAAACCCGTCACTTACGGATAACACTGTTAGTGTGTTTACTGCTGAGGTTGTAGGTCAAACATCACCTCCGGTTCTTTTTCATGTCACTCAAACGGCCCCTTTCTGTCAAAGTAGGCGTTTTTTTAAGCTTCTTAAGTTCTTAACGTCGTATTATGAGACAAAAAGCATCAGACTCAAAAAACGACAGGCATAAATGTGGCTGGATTGTGAGAACAGCTGTTCCAGACTTTAGAATCATGTTCATATAAACATGGTTTTATATTATTTGTTTTTATATTACTGTAAGAACCCCCCCCCCCCCATCACTTTATCTTTTGCTTTGAATCATCTTGTAGATACAACAATACTATTTTCTGTCAAATGGTCATATTCTTAGCATACATAAATGAAAGAAATGGGAACAAATGTTTTACTGACAGGCTGCAAAGCACCTAGATAAACTCAGCATTCAGCACCACCAGTATACTGATCACCGCCTGATCATCTGGAATCAAGTCTGGATCTCGGTAAGTAAAATATGAAAAAATGAGGGCTGGCTCAAGATTTTAGTGCAGTAGTTTAAAACCAAATTTGTTGCAGGAGCATGTTGATTCCAATGTAATGACACTTCTTTATGACTGCATAGGTTTTGTAGGAAACTGTAAAAAGGTTAGGTGCGTCCAGAATGACACTCAGAGTTGTAGATTATTCTATAAATGGACCACACAATGATGCATAATAATAATAATAATAATAATAATAATAATAATAATAATAATAATCATAATCATAATCATAATCATAATAATAATATAACATAATACAATATTTTGAATAAGGATAGATGGATGAAATTTCATTACATTTAGTGTGAAAAAAAATAGATAGTTTTGGTAGTAAATCTTTGTAAAGTTTGAACCTTTACAAGATACGGCAAAGTGCCAGATTTTTGCATCGACGCTGTTCACTA
>JBBPDC010181580.1:0-5000 GCA_037974485.1 Hemigrammopetersius urotaenia | reverse complement strand
ACAGAGAGACAGAGACAAGAAAGAGAAAGAGAAGAGAGAGAGAGTGTGTGAGAGAGAAAGAGAGAGGGAGAGAGAGAGAGAGAGAGAGAGGGAGAATGAGAAAACACTGAAAAAAATACTCTATTCAAAAATACTTTATATACTTTATATATGAAAAACATTTTCATATTTATCGACTGGTTGCTCAAAACATGCACACTACTGTGAATTACAGGCTTGAATAAGCTGCGGAGAAAAGCCCTGACCAATAGAACAGGCTGAAGAACATCAGGACATGAACAGAAGGTCAGATTTATACCCTAGAAGTGTGTAAACCCCCACAGCGCTGCTCTGTGGAGTCTCTGGAGCGCCGAGGCTCCATCCAATATCTTTGGGATGAGCTGGAGTGCAGAAGTGATCAATCAACATAAGTACCTGACCTCAGTAATGGTCTTGTGGCTGCAATCAATTCCTCACAGCAATGTTCAAACACCTTCAGCCTTCTGTGCAGTGGGGCAAATTCTCTGTTAATATTCCTGGTTTAAGAACAGCATCTTGGCGACTAGCCAGTCCTCCCACGTATCTCTTATACATCTTTTCCTATATATCTAATAAATCCCTCAGCCACTTACCCTTTTAACTGTTTTTACTGTTTTTACTTGTGTATTAATCTCTGACTTGCTTTTTTTCATTGACATGTTTGTTATGGTGTGTAACTTAGCCAGCAGTAACAATAGCTGTTGTTGATTTAACAACAGTTGTGTACTACTTTAAGCACTGATGTACGTCGCTCTGGATAAGAGCGTCTGCTAAATGCCGTAAACGTAAGAAGAGCAGCTGGACAGGCAGACGTCTATAGAAATAAATATTCAGGAAGCCTCATAAAAGTGAGTATTTTGTTGAAAATCTGCCATGCTGTTGGGCATTAGAAGCCGAGGGAATGAGAACTAAGATTTGAATCTTTAGTAATCTTGAATGTGGTGTGTTCCGATTAATGTGTTTCATTGTGAATGTTGGTGTTTGGTGGTTGTACGTTTGTTGTATATTTTATTCTTAGAGGGAATTTGAATTTTGTAAATGTTACTTAATGAAATAAAGACAAAATGAGGATATGAAGACCAAGATCTTTGTCTGAGGAACACAGGAAAATTTGTTGTAGCAACATCTTATTTGATTAAAAGTGGGTAAATAGCTTCCAAATGCCATTATTAATGAGCTACAAGATTGGATTACAGTAATCCCTTGGTTTTGTCATGGGTTACATT
The DNA here is from genome assembly GCA_037974485.1 of Hemigrammopetersius urotaenia. NCBI lineage: Eukaryota > Metazoa > Chordata > Actinopteri > Characiformes > Alestidae > Hemigrammopetersius > Hemigrammopetersius urotaenia. Next base: position 3,756 of record JBBPDC010181580.1, on the reverse strand, counting down.
CCAAGAGCACCCGCGTATAGTGATAAATCACGTTGTTGTGTTTTGGTTTAAAAAAAAAAGCCAGAACACACTCATTTAAAAAAAAAAAATCAGTTTAATGCATTACCCTTAAATAAAATGTAAAAGTAGATAAAAAATCAGAATCAGAAAACTTTTTTGCTTAAAAAAAGTTAGCATTTGCGGTTAGCATTAGCAGTGTGCAAAGACTTCTTTTTATGGCTGTTGACAACTTTTCAGCAAATTGCTGCCACCGCTGGACTAGTGGCGGTAATAGAGCTTGATTCTCAGAAAAATCCATGTTCGACTGAATCAGCGAATGCTGATCCGCGTAAAACTGAGAGGTTACTGTGCTCACATAAGCATGTAGTAACTGCTAAATTTTAATTAGCCACTGGTGATCGTTTTGTTGAAGGAACTAACTTGAACGTGAACAAATGTGGTCAAGAGCACAACAAATTTCAACCATTCAGCTGAAGCGGTTCTTGAGACGTGTCCATTGAAATGTGTCCATTGCAGTGTCCCCTGATGATGAAATACTGCAAAATTTTGTTAATTATGCCAAACCCTATGAAGTTTAAACCTTTACCCCACAAGATATTGGCAAGTAAAGCGCTAGATGTTTTTTATTTTATACTTTAAGTCACTAGGTGGCGCTACTCCACAAATCAATCATAATGAGTTGGAGTCATACAACACCTAAAGGTGAACTTGTATTACACATTTTGTAACTTCTGGCCAATCAGTTGTTGAGTAATTGCCAAAAAGTGCTTTGTTCCTACCCAACTTCGGGAGGCACTAGAATGAAGGGACACGCCCGCCAAGGGACACAAATCTGGGATTCTATATCAGAAAGGAGGGGCTACCAAGTCCACCAAGGTTCATGTGGAATGGTGAAGTCTACATTAATAAAATCATTAATCAAATATTGATGAGAAAAATGGATTAAAAAGACTGACATTTACTATAAATACTTGAGGATCAGGATTTAGGAACGAATATTATTTATCACTTCTTTCTCATCTAAAATGTAGAAGTAATTTAATAAAATAACAAAGCATTAATAAGAGAAGCTGATGTGTGGATATTAGTTATTAATGTGTTATTATTGAATAATTAATTGTAGTTACTGATTAATAGGTTTTAAGAGTAATCGCTGAATCATAAGCCTGGAGATGAAGGGCTTAACTCTCTCTCTTTCTCTCTCTCTCTGTCTCTCTCACACACACACCCTTGCTCTCTCTCTCTCTCTCCCTCCTTCTCTCACTCTTTCTCTCCATCACTATTTCTTTCATCTCTCTCACTTTTTTTCTCTGCATCTTTCTTTCACTTTCTGTCTAGGTCTCTCTCTCTCTCTTTCTCTGTCTCTTTCTCTCTCTCTCTCTCTTTCTCTCTCTCTCTTGCTCGTTCATTGCCTCACTCTCTCTCTCTCCCTGTCTCTCTCTCTCTCTCTCTGTGGACAGCATCAGTGATCTGCAGGGTGTTGGTAGTGCTGGTGGGTCGGGGTATAGTCGGGGGGTGGAGGACGGTATGAGGTGATTGAGGCCGCTGGCGTGGAAAAGTGCACGGCGGCGAATCTCAGCGCTCTTAATTAAGCATGACGTTCCTTTTCAATCAGCACTTCTACAGCTAGCAGGAGCTGAGGGGCGACCATCTGCATTCCTGCTGAACTACAGCCACCCGCAATGTCCGGACACTTTAGACGACACACCGGACGCCACATCGCAGTAAAACCCCACAATCAGAACCCGCCTCTGCCTCCAGCATCAAAACAGGCGAGGAAACACAGATTCTGAACTTCCTGAACTGCAGTCTGTGTTTCTGAATGTGTTCTGGGATGGACAAAAATTTATTGCCGTAAGATGAACAACCATAAAATTTAAGTGCCGCTTGTCATGCAAAGTGCTCTATAGACAGGCCATAAAGTTCAATGTGTAGTAAAAGAAAATAAAATCTGAATAAATTACAGCTGGGAGCAAACGTTCAAATAAGACGATTACGCAGACCGCTTGAAAACACACAAACAAACTAAGCAGAACTAGAATTTAAGAGGTACATTAAAGAGATTCAGACTGAAATGCTGGGCTAATAAAAGGTGTTTAGAAGCTCCTGTGGTTTAAGACACAATTATTCTCATAATACTATCAATACAAACATTATAAATATAAACAGCCTTTATGTCTAAAACAGCTGCCTGTTGAAGTTCAGATCATTTTTACAGCTCTCAGCAAGTCATACTGCATCCTAAACCATGTCCACTAGTCTGATCACCTTAATGAAGAAGTTCAGTAGCTCTAGTTTTAAACGAATGAAGCCGAATTTGGACTACAAACTTCTTTCAGCTGATTGACCACATGTTAGGTTGGAATACTCTGTAAATTAGATTTTTGGCCTTAAAGGCTATTTAAAAATTTTGAAATCTTTCTTGGAAGTTGGAAACTAGTGCCTTGTTATTTGTGTTCAACCCTCAATAGTACGCTTTTACACTCTGGAATTATAGTCAACTTAATTTAAACAAAATGAGGATCTCTTTCACCAGCATCCCTAAATGAGGTGTAGAACCTCAAATACTAACCAGAATACTCCTTCTTTTTTTATGTATACACACTATGTGGACAAAAGTATTCGGGCATCTGTTTTTCAGGGTCTATTCTCCTTACTTCCATGGACCACGAGTAGCAGAGATGGGGACTCGAGTCTGAGACTTGCAGTTGAGTCACACTTAAGTCCCACAAACAAAGACTTGATTTTAGACTTCCCGCAATGACACATAAACCATGTTCATTTCATGGAATTATTTATTTATATCTCACACTCTTTTTCGTCCCAGTGTCCCATTACTTTTGCCCAAGGTGAACGGTATTCGAGGGGTCATTGGAAAGGGGTCACCGAGCCTCATCTAACTCTAGAGTTTCACATTTAGAGTGTGAGATATTTAATATTTAGATTTAATGTTGGTGAGGGCATATCACAGCACGCAGCCCCGCCCCCTGCTCAGGAACAGCCAATTGGAATCGCGAGGCATGGCCAATAAGCATATCTTCTAAACATTTAGAGCTCAACATGTACAGCTCAAAAATCCCACATTTAGAGTCGCCTAAATGCCACTCAAAGACTTGAGACTTGTTTTGGACTTGGTAAAAATGACTTATGAACATCTCTGCGAGTAGCTGGTCACCTGAGCGATTTTGGACTCCCAAACAAAGAAAGGTCCTCATTGATTAAGCGTAATGAATGATGGCGAATGCTGCGGCTCGGCGGCTCCAACTTTCGCGGCATCTGTGACCTTTCAGACATCAGATTGATTAGAGCGAAAATGTTGACAATGACATTTGGAAATTGGGAAAGTCCCACATTGATCAGATTGTTTATTCCTCTGTAAAGCTACAGCACGCTCACCTCTCTGACGCAAAGGGTAAGTCAAGGACCCCGGCCCAATCAAGAATTCAGCATTTTGCCAGCTGGGATATTAGTCGATGGAATATGTAATCACATTCTGAGTAATTTATGGGGTTTGGAGACTTACCTGAAGAACTGCAGTTCATTGTTACTGAACTAGAGGCACAAGAACCACATTATGAGGCCCTGCCTCACTGTTTTAGGAGATTTTATAAGTAATTCAGGCATCATGATCATCTTAACTCTCTCTCTATATATATATATATATATATAAATGTGTTCAAACCACTCAGCATTCAGCACCACCAGTATACTGATCACTGCCTGATCATCTGGAATCATCTGCTCCTGGTTCTTCAC
>JBBPDC010181554.1:0-15850 GCA_037974485.1 Hemigrammopetersius urotaenia | reverse complement strand
ATATATGGTTATTCCTCTCTATATAATTCCCGACCGTGTTTTGCCTGGTTGATTTGACATCAGCACGTTCATGTTGTGCCTCGTCTGCTGTGAGATGTTTTGGATGGATTCAGTTTTAATCCGAACAAAGGCTACCAAGTGCTATTTCCTTTAGCTGCACTCGCAAAACAGTCCAATCTCATGCAGATCACGGATTCGCCTCAACTGCTGGACAAAACAGAAACCCTCGAAATGCGCAGCATAATTACACGCTGCGGTCAGCATTCAGATTAGTGTTTACTGGCCAACGATGGGTGTGCGCTTCGCCCAACTGACCAACAAAACAAACACAAACATCTGCAGAATAGAGGCGAGCGCCAGAAAATGAACAGAGAACGAAACGTTACAGCGCTCATAAGCACAGGGTTATTTCTGCAGTGTAAACGGCTATTTACACACCTCCGGGACTTCTCATCGGCTTTAAATGTAAATCTGCGACCTGGAAACGTAGGAAATATTAAGTATTGTGTTTTTTTATTTATTTATGTTTGACATTTACCGACAGATCAGTTAGTTTCTCATAGCTTCCCTGAAAGTACATCAGTACTCTGTCAAATACCATCCTTTCTAAATGAATTGAAAACATGGTTGTTCTTTAACTTTAATAATTATTTTTAAAAACAAATAACCACCAACAAAAAAAACAACAATAATAATTGTAATAATAAAAACACAATAATAATAATAATAATACAACAACAACAACAATAATAATAATAATAATAATAATAATAATAGTAATAATAATAATAATAATGCGGTATTTTTGGCCAGGTTCTACTGCCTTTGTTTAAGGACTGAACAGTTTGTATAAGCTTATAAGTATGTAGGCACCATCACCCTAATGTAAATCTCAACGTGTTTGTTTGTATTTTGTATTTATCTGTTTTTTTATCAACCAAAATTGTTGATTTATACTGTTTCTGTGACCCTCCTGTCTCTCATTTAGCTCTTTAAGGGGAACTGTCCAGGAGCAGCTGTGTGCTCAGCTGACAGCCTGCAGAAAACAAACTATGGGGATGTGAGACACCGGGCCGCGTTTTTCTGCGGTTCGGTTGTTCAGTCGTTGGTTTGTGATATTCAGCTCACCTTAGCGCCAAAGCACAAACTCCAATGTAACTCCAGAGGCTGCTGAGGTTTCTGGCTATTTTCATGGGCGAGGAAAAATGCTTGACTGAAAACTTGCACAATTTTTAAAAAAAAAATTGTCATTAAAAGGAACACTTTTCCACAACATGTTAACTGGATCTAAATATTATTAGTGTGTGTGTGTGTGTGTGTGTGTGTGTGTATGGCTGTTGTCTCCTTACCAATGAAGTTCAGACTGTACTATGAGAGCGGCAGGTGTTCCCTGTAGGCATTTCATTCAGTTCCGAGAGGAAACTGAGACGCTGATGCAGCCCAGGAGCCACATGTAGGGTTTTACAAAAAAAGATTTTGCTGCATTTGTGAAAGGATCTGCTTCGCCTTGACGCGACCCGTACAGCTTAAATCTCATCATATTTATAACATTTACGACATCACGTCTCAACTGTTTCTTAAAATATTCTGATATTCAGAGAATGAGCTTGAATCCTGCACAGCACAGTAAAAGCAGGCCAGGTAATCAACAGGGACTATTCACTTCAGGATAATTTGTTTACACTTGTCTAGAATACAGATATACATTCTCTTTTCCAGGTGCTCCGTTTGAAAGGACACCAGTAAATATTCATTCCGCTGGTTAATAAATGAACTCAGCTCACGTTTGAATGTATCGCGTTCGTATATAGTCATGTGTCTGAACAATAATACTGTTCAGTCTTTCCACTCTATTTTACCTGTAATGAGTAAAAATACAGCAGCAGCACTGTATGCTGCAGTGAATTGTTTACTGTATTGAAGGGATTATCAGGAATGAGCAGAACAAAAAAATAAAAACATTGTCAGCACAGGAAGCCTCACAGAGAGGCCGTGTTTGATTTTAAAATAACTTGTCATCTTCATCCTGAAAGTCTTTTACTATGTCAGCAGGATCCAAAAATTATAGTGTTTACTAAGAGCGAGTGCGACTGTGATTACATTTAGTAAAGAAACAATTAGTGATTTCCCTTTGAATTAATGGAAACAAAAGACTAAATATAATATTCCATAAGGTGATAGAATACACTATTATTTATTTTTTTATTAATTCCTTTTTTGTTATATTCGTTTATTTAAATTAGCATATTTTGAGTACAAATTTGCTTGAAATTATTTGAATAGGCACCGTTTGATCTAAGTTCCTCTATCCTTCAGGCCTACAATTCCACAAAACGCGGTGTTTTTCTGTTTTACTCTCCTGACAAACAAACCTGTAGCTGATCTTATACAATGTTATGTGCTGCATGATTTATTGGTTACCATTTTTTTCGAAAAATGTATTGTTGACCCTTTTTTCGAATCAGTATACTGTATTGGGATATATCACTGCTCCTTAAAGATTAAAGCGGAGAGAAGCCGGCGTAGCTGCTCAGGCGACATCTAGCGGCCAAACAGCTTTGGAACGTGCATAAAATGCCATACAAAATCATAACAATTCAAGCTGTGAACAACGACAACAACAATACTACTACTACTACTACTACTACTACTACTAATAATAATAATAATAATAATAATAATAATCCACCAGTGAGTTTTTCTTTTGGTGTTATTTAATTTTACCATGTCCTTCCCCATGCAACAATGAAAAACAAGGTATCAGGAAAGATATTCATAACCATTTAAAGTAATATATCAAGATTCCTTAAAGAACTTTCAGTAGATGATTATTTTTGTTTTTAAAGTTTAAACCTTTCTTTAAAGAACCACAAAGAGCCAGCCATTTTTTTCCAAGAACTGTGCATTGCAAAAATATATCCACATCTGCAGAGTATGGAAACAGTCTTGGATGCTTGGAGGCTGTATTTACAAATTTTTGCTAGTTTTAAGATATTTATGGAGATGTGAAGAACTACATATTGTTGCTTTCTAAAAAAGAAGTTTAAGCACAATTTCCTTTAATCTATTTTGCTAGTTTTCATGGATGGATTGAGGGAAGACAAAGCTATAAAGCTATGTCCATGGGCAAGACCAAAGAGCTGTCAAAGGACGTCAGGGACAAGGTTGCAGATCTGTTGTAGAGGCTGGAATGGATTACAAGACCATCAGCAAAAAGCCTGGTGAGGTGACAAGCATTGGTGCAATTAATTAGAAATTGAATAAATATAAAGTGACCATCAATTGTCTGGTGCTTGCCTCATGGGGTGAGGACGATCATGAGAAAGGTGAGGGATCATCCCAGAACTACACGGGAGGAGCTTGTTAATCATCTGAAGGCATTCGGGACTGCAGTCACTAAGAACACCATTGGTAACTCACTACATCATAATGGATTGAGTACCCGCAAGGTTCTGCTGCTCAAGAAGGCACATGTACAGCCAATCTTAGGTTTGCCAGTGTGTCATCTAAACGAGTCAGAGAAGGTTTGGGAGAAAGTGCTGTGGTCAGATGAGCTCTTGGCATGAACTTAACCCGCCGTGTTAGGAGGATGAGACATGCTGATTATGACCCAGAAGAACCATGGAGGTGGAAACATTATGCTTTGGGATGTTTTTCTTCTAAGGGTACAGGATGACTTCGTGGCATTGTGGGGCCAATTAATGCAGCCATGTACCGTAAAATCTTGGGAACCTCCTTCCCTCAGCCAGAACACTGAAGAGGGGTTGTGGATGTGTCTCCCAGCATGACAATGACCCATAGTGCCATGGAGTGGCTAAAGAAGTAGCACATTAAGGTCCTGGAGGATCCTAGCCAGTCTCCAGACCGCAACCCTATAGAAAATCTGTGGATGAGCTGAAGCTTCGAGTTGCCAAGAAGCAGCAAAGAAATCTAAATGAGAGAGATTCTGTAAAAAAAGAGTGTGCCAAAATACCTCCTGAGATTTGTGTAAACCTGTTGACTGACAACAAGAAACATCACTGCTGTGCTTGCCAACAAGGGTTTCTCCTCCTAGTACGTGTTTTGCTTGGGTATCAAATACTTATTTCACTCAGTAAAATGCAAATAACTTGACTTTGATGTAATGATTTTTGGTCTCTCTATAAACATGAAACTACCTCATAAATTAGAGACTGTTCATTTTTTTGTAAGTCAGCAAACATACAAATTCAGCAGTGGATCAAATAATTATTTCCCCCACTGTAACTACTGATGTGGTAATCACAATAACCTGCTCATTTAGTGTTTTAGTAAATAAGGTGAAATTTCTGTGACTGATTAAAATAAATTTACACTCTGTGCATCAAAGACAAGTAATCCAGAAAGTGAAAATGCAACGATCTCTTGCATTGATAAGATCTTTTCACTTGCCAAGACATTTTAGTGTATATCTAAGCCAAGAAGCATTTATGCCTTTTGAAGTTGTCTTTAAAAACAATCACAAATAAGAGAGAAATTTGCAGTTTCATTTAATTGAGTCATTTTCATACAGCCATTCTTCCTAAGTTACTATACAGTCATATGAATCTCAGTACATCTTATTTTACAGATACACACCATGTACATAACCCCCTTCCAAAATTATCTACACTATCCTTGTCCACATCAGGGTCAACACACAAAAAAACCCACAGAAATTCAACAATCCTTTCTGTCTCACACATACATGCACAAACACCTGTGAATGGACAAGGTTGGTAAAGAAGGTTAAAGTTTGACATTTGCTCCCTTTTCGCCACAGCTGTACATCATTTGGTATAGTGCTGGCCATCTTTGCACTGTTGTTCAGTCATTTCCTCTTATGAAGTACAGTTCAATATGACCTACACACTCATATCAGGTTATACCCGGAAGTGTTTGCTTTGATGTCAAGGTTTGGTATGGAAGGCTGCATGTTTCTGTTTTCTGAAAGGAGTGCTAGTTTCTCAGAATTTAGTAAAAGAATAGATCAAACACTGCTTCAAAACAGACAAATAAAAGAAACCAATGGGAACGGTTTTCTGTTGTTTTGCAAAATACAGAGCAATGCCTTGAATGTTGCCTCTAAAAAGTTTTTTTTATTTCACATAATTAAACATGAATGGACCTACATGTGTTCCCTTAATTATTTTCTTTGGAAACATGTTTAATACATTTTAATAACAAACTAACATCTTCCAAATCACCCAAAGTATTCTCTTTCTACAGTGAATCATCTGTAAAACCAAGACGCTTTAAGTCACCTTAATTTTCACACATGAAAAAAAGGACAACATTTGAGGTTTTAAATGCACAAAAAGCAAAATGTCTGATTCACTCGTGCCATTTCACATCCACTTTGTACAAAAGTAATAATTAAGAAAATATAAATATATATTAAAAAAACAGAACATAAATATGGCAAACAAAAACTCGCAAATATATATATATATAATGAAAGTATGAATTGATAGGCTGTGCGTTTCTCAGCAAATATACACTAACTGTGATAATGTTCTCATGCACAGATGAGTCATACACACAGGCAGAGTGTGTGAATCAGAGTGCATGATATTATATTAGCAGCTGTATTCTCTGAAAAACGTCAATCTGCCCTTATAGAATGGCATAAATGGCTAAAATAAAATAGTATTTAGTATTGGAAAGTAAAACAAATGATAAAAAAAAAAAATGAAAATGTACCAGCATATTACCCTCTCCTACTGTAAAGCATGGGGGTGGGTTGATTATCCTTTGAGCTTATGTTGCAGCCAGAGGCAGGGGGAACATTTCACTGGTAGAGGGAAGAATGAATTTACATTTACATTTATGGCATTTATCAGACACTTTTGTCCAAAGCGACTTCCATTCTCTAACTACAGGGGACAGTCTCCCTGGAGCAACTTGGGGTTAAGGGTCTTGCTCAGGGACCCAGTGGTGGTCTGCTGAAGGTAGGATTCGAACCTGTGACCTCTTGGTCCGGATGCAAGTATCCTACCCACTGAGCTACCTTCACCCCTATAATTTAATTGTATACCAGCAAATTTGGGATGCAAACATTTGTTAAAAAAAAGATTAAAAAAGGATGACTTCTACAACAGGATAATTATCAAATATCCTTAAAATCCCCAATGGACTAACAAACTAAAATGCGTTAACGATAAATAAACAAATAAGAGAGGCACAAAAGCTGGCAACAGTATGCACTGTGCAGCTGGCCATGTGTGTTCCCGTAAACAAGCTTCAGTTTTAGTTGTTTGGCACTGTAAATCCTTAATGCCACACATAAATTGCAAGTTTATTAATACTCAGCACCTCATGTAGATCTGCTATATAAAAGGCCAGTCACTGAAGTGCCATATTCATGTGTGTGTATAAGCTGAGGTCATTGTTCAGATGAGCACATTGGGCTCTGTCTTGGCCCTGTGCACCTAAGCCACCCATGGGACAACTACCTTATAAATTCTTCCTCCGAGTGTATTCCTGCAGGACTATGACTCTCATATGCACCAGATGGACATACACACACACTGTCAAAAATCACCTTGCCCTCCCCTGCCCTTAACCACCACAATAAAACCACCAGTGTTGACTCAATGCTTAGCATGCTTTTGCATATGAAATTTTGCTAGGCAAGGCTCCCTGGAGCATTGGTGGAAAATTCCACACAACCTGTTTGCCATAACACATAAAATGATCCATTAGGTTGGAAAGAAGCACACTGCCAATGATGCCAACTTGGACACATATTTTTCTTCAGTGTGCGAAATGTTCCACACACATCAAGTTAAAGCACTGCAATGTTTTGGACTCTGTTATATGATCCTGGATTTATATTTTCACTCATCAGAATTACACTGGTCTGAAAATAAACCAGCGAGTCCCTCTATTAGGTTCACCAATTTTGTATCGACACTAATTGTTCATTTAAACAGCTTTATATATATTAATAGACTGTAGTCCGTCTATGTCTCTGTATCACTTGTTATCCCCCTTTACTATACTGGTCCTCACAGGACCAATGGTGTGAGCAGGAATTGTTTGAGTTTTGTATCATTCACAGCATGGCAGTGGCACTTCCAGCACTTCTGCTGGAGTTTTAACACCATTCAACAATAAAAAAAAAAACCAAAATGAGGAAACACTTGGCCAAAAACTGAAAACAAAACACAGAAAGTAATTACAATACCAATTTTTTGTAATATTGCCGTTATGGCTGGGACTGTATGTACTTGCAATTGCATAAATTAATATTCATGTATTAGAGAATAAATCTGTTACAAAACAATGCAAATATTTATTTAGCATTCTAACATTGCACATTATAAAATAAAATTTGACATGAAATATTTTACTTGGCCCCACTCATGAATAGCCTTAAAGCTAGATAGCTGAAATATTATGCAATTTAATAACTTCTTTCATAAAACTATTGAATTCAAGCTCATTTTAATATTCAGAACAAGTGCTTTAAAGTGCTTTAAAACTGTAGGCCTATAACAAAACTGTGTATTAGAACAAAGACTGGGATAGCCCATATATTAACTGTGAACACTGGAACACTGTCTTGCCTTTTCAAAAATTTCCGCCACTGACTCAAAGGGTCTTGCCTCTTCTGGGCTCGATCGGAATGTTTTGATTTTATATGATAAATTAATCCCGACATTGAGAAAGTCTTTGTGGATGCACTCCTCTAGAAATTTACAAACGGCTTTCCTTGTGACTTTCTTAGATATATTGAAATGCACCCGCACGGCAGACACGTTGACTCTAATCCAATCTGCCGCATTTTTGGTTGCGTTAAAAAAAAATTTTTTGCCATTTTCGGACGAACTTTTCCAGCGGCTGAATATTCAGTGCATCCTTAAAAAAAATCCAACCAACTGTGCTCTGAAACTGACCACTGATGTGTGGGTCCTGACCACCGATGAATGTGTTAAAGGGAGACAACAAAGGAACAGGTGGACTAAAGTGTGTAATTGTAAAATACAACACGCACCTACAGTACTGTGCAAATGTCTTAAGCACCTAGGCAAATAGTTTGAAGCCATTTCTATCAGCAGTGGGTTTCTTTTTGTCAGCAAATACAAGTGAACATGAGAATAAATGCAAGGAAAAAAGAAATCGGTAAAAAGTATCAAGGTTTCTTTTTTCTAAAAATGAATTAATTGATATTAATGGGGTGGTGGTGGCCTAGTGGGTAGGATATTTGCCACGAGGTCATGGGTTCAAAACTTTAGCATACCACCTTTGGGTCCCTGAGCAAGACCCTTAACATCAAGTTGCTCCAGGGAGAGACTGCCACCTGCGCAAATTTACCTGGCTGGCCCGGTATCCCTGACGGCCAGTCCAGCCATGGGGACTAAAATTATTTTTATTTATTGTAATATTAGTGTTTTGACACCAACATAACACTACTGCTAAGTATTAAACCACTTTAAAGTATAATTTTCTCAGGTGCCTAAGACTTTTGCACAGTACTGTATGTGATAAAAGGAGCTGATCAAATAAACAAGTACAGATACAAGGTAAGTCGACCTAATAAGTGTCTTGTCTGTGCACATGAAAGCACATTTAGTCTACATTGACATTACAAGGTTAAAAGAGCACAAATTTGTTGTTTTTCCAAAATGCGACACAAAGCTGACAGTGAAGGGACAAGAGGGGAAAATTGACAAGATCAGCATCATTGCTTGTAAGTGAACACAGTCCTGACCATTCCTGACTATCCTGACTAACTAATAAAGTTTCAGCGAACACAGTGAATGCAGTTTCATCAGCACTAGTAAGGTTAGTTATTTTCTGATCATTGGACCAATATAAGCTTATCTGAAAAAACTGAAAATATAAGTGTCTTAATGCAAACATCCACAAACAAAACAAATCAATATAGGTGGGAACCAGAATGTCACTCTCAAAATTAGGCACAAAATGCACTACACATGTCTACTGTATGAAGAACATGTTTCAGCCGCTCTCACACAGAGTATCTATTTACTTGTAATGTAGTGATATAGCTGTATTTGAAAACTGCATAATTGGATGCTTGTTAGCCAGCTCAAGCTCAATCACCAGAGCATCGTATCCACATCAAACAACAAGATGACCATTAATAATCCCATGACCACACCACGAAAAAATATGTCTCTTGTGGGCCCTATGATTCAGATCCTAGCACAAGAATATAGCCCCTGCATGCATCAAATACAACTTACAAAGTAGATGAATCATACACACAAACACATTAAAGAAAGGGCTGTGCTTTACTACAATGTCCACGTCCATGTACACAGTGTCACTTCAGGCTTAAGACAAGCTAGTTCCAGAATAATTGTGTTAAGTAGTTAAAACAACCAGATCATAAAGACATTATGCAGCCACTTCCATTTATCATCAGCGATAATGAGCAGTTTGTCATTCTACATACTGATCACATTCTGATCAGCATATAGAACAGAATGGGCCACAATTTGTGAACGTTCAGACAAGCTTCAGTAACTACAGGGTTTTAAAGGGATATTTGTGGACCCAGGCAGTTCCAGGATTCAGGTTTTCAGTTAATAATGTAAAACTGATCTAAAGACAGCAGACTGAACAGTACATCACAGTAACAATTGTGAAGGAGAACCAGACTTACACACCACAGAGTTCCAGGGCATTATTTGGTAAAACCTCTGTAAAGCCTACCAGCAGGACGAGTCATGGGGAACTGCATCAACAGGTTGCCAAATTGACATCCACATAATGAGCCTTAAAATAGAAGAAATTCTGTTAATCTCCAAGAAAGACATGAAGAGGAACACTGTGGGAGGACACAATTAGCACAAGCATGGTCGTTTACTTTTAAAAAACGAAAAAAAGCTGTTTTTAACCGTCTCTTGACTTCTCCTCCCGGTCTGTACTGTCTGATGTATTAAATCCCTTCTTAGACTATCTGATCAACTGAAAAAAAAGAGACGTCCCACTTACATACTGCTTCCTGCCTGATTTTCAATCCTATGAAAATTCATTAATGCCTTGCATGTAAAAAAGGCCAATTTGCCACTGGCTATGGTGTTCTACATATCCCATATGTTCAGTCTCTTTTACACTGTTAGAGAAGCTGCACCCCCCTTAAAAAGGTACATTTTTACTAAAGTTCATCCCCTTCTTACTAGTGGGAGGGGCCTGAGGAAGTACAGAGGGTAGGGCCTGTGAACAGGATAGAGTGATTAACACTTGAGCTGCTCCATCTCCGAATACTCAGCCTCTATGTCGGAGTCAAAGAGGGAACGTCCAGTGGGGTCACTGTCCAGTGAGTGTGTGGTGCAAGAGCGTGAGAGGGTGCTGGGCTCTTGGGGGAAGCTGTCACTGCGTGAGTACAGGCCAAGGTCAGGCAACTGGGATGGCGAGTTTGGGTCCTCACTTAAACCTTCAGAGTAGAAATCATCAGCATCCACAAACCACTCGGGCCAAAATTTCCTCCTGATGCGTTCGCAGTACATGGCTAGATTAATTAACTCGCCTGCACAAATCAAAGAGTTCAGTTAGAAAATCAGAATGGGATCAAAACAGATGATTCAGCATAACTTTAATTTCTTTTCATGTATTGCCCCTTCATTACAGTTTTTACTTGACTTTTACCCAGACTCAACTACACTGTTGAATCTAAACACAATTTAACTAAGCAGCACATTCAGAAAATTCAAATAAAAATATTAAAATATAAAGGGTTACAACACCATTTTAATAACTGTTTTGAATATTAATAATAGTGCTGTAAATGAAGAAATGAAGAAAGCTTAGAAATGCCATGACTTGAGACTCGTAAACAATGTTCATTTAATGGAATTATTTATTTATATCTCGCACTCTGTTTAAAGACCCGAAAACTGGCCACCTCGCCCCTGTGTCCCATTACTTTTGTCCGAGGTGACTTGACTGACTTGACTGAGTTATTAACTTTCACAGGGGTCATATAGGTACTACCTACTACCTAATTTATTGAAATAAATTGAAATTTTCATTCAATGAATTAAATGATCACATTAAAACTGGGATCTGTGTTTCTCTGCATTTAAAATTATATTTGGTATGAGGATCCAAAACCATTGTGTAACACGTGTAAAAATAGTGAAAATATAGAGGAAGGCAAAAACTTTCTCATGGCACTGCATTTACAAGAGCTTAGGCACAGTGCACCATATTATACTGTAGTATAATTAGCATAATGCTGGGACTGCTAACCCTTGAACAAGGTACCGTCCTCACACTCCTCACGCTCCCCAGGTGCAGTGTTCCTGGCTGGGACTCTGCCTCACTTGGTGAATGGGTTAAATACAGAGGTAGAATTTCATGCTGTTCACACTGTGTGCTGTGGTGTGTTCACATATGACAGAATGGTCACTAAAGCATTTGCAGTGATAGTGTGTGCTATTTTGTATTACCTACTCTGTAATTCACACACTTTTACCAGTCACCGGCACAATTTTTTGGAGAAAGGCTGGTAATTTTACCTTTAATAAGCTGTTCTGGACGTGTGCCCGGTAACGTCCACATGGCTGGGGCAAGATGACCAAATACTGCAGCATCAACTGTGGAGACCTTAGGGCCCATGATGTACTTTTTATCCCCTATAACAGTATAAAAGGTAAGTAAATGTAACATTAAAATATTTCTAACACATATATAAATCACACATTTTTGATGCACGTAGCAACTAAGAACTATATTTCAAGAAAATCACCACAAAAAAAACAAAACGAAAACACTGAAAACGCAATACAACCTCTTCGCCCAAAGTTTAACTGATTCCATTTAGGATTGTTTAACAATAGCTAGTTGCTTGCCGGAGGAGTTGCTAGAGGAATTGAAGAATCCTGCCTTAATTATTCATTGTTTAGTTCTAAAAACCAGTGATAATTTAAATATGACATTTTTACTTTAGTCAAACATTCTCACTCCTCACATATGCAAACCGAACTCCATCATACACCACAAATCCATTTAGGAAACACACAGAGACAGTGCTCCCTTACCTAGCAGAGTGGCCAGGGTGCGCATATCTTTCTCCATCAGATTGTAGACCTCGTCTTTGGAAAACCGTCCAATGCCATGGCCATACATTTCTCTCTTCACCAGGCCGCCAGTAACATGACTCAGAATCCACTTAAGAAGTTCACTTAGTGGTCCACTCACGGCTAGCATGCTCTTAGTTTCCTCCACATTATCAACCCACTGACAGTAGGCTATCGTCCTACAACACACATACAGTCATACGAGAAAGTGCACTCCCTTTAAAAGCTAAATCTGCCTAATCTGAATCTCTAGGTTTATCGCTGACAAATAATACACTATTGTTAACATATGCAGTCTTTTAAATAAACATAGCATTTTTAAAGTGGACGGAAGCGGGGTGGGGTAGGGGTGTGTGTGTCTGCAAAGTCTGTCGTTGTCTGTTGGGGAAAGGGTCACACACCTGCAAAGTCCGAGTCTCGGCCATTGTCGGGGAAATAAAATGAATGATTTTCAAAAGTGGGGAGCGTATAATGGTTCCGGCACCCGCGCTATCAACTATGTGAATAATCTAATTATATTTTGACCGTGAATATTTATTAGGTTTTTTTTATATTTTACTGTAGGCTACACAGTGAAATTGCCTCAATTTTCAGCACTTGATGGACACAAAACTTTACTGACAATAGTGAATCCTAAGCCCGTTAAACACAGTTTTAAAAATTACCTCCCGATACCTCTTGACACACTCAATTCAAACTGCAAAATTATCAGTTAGCCAATTCATCAATAAAGTAAACAGGCATATTATACGCTAAATATGCTTGCAGTCACCCTCCAAAAAACATCACACTGTGGGTATTACTAAGGTAAAGATCAACATGTGCCAGACAATGCAATAAATTCAAGTAAAGAATCAAGTCATTCTCCAGAGCGTCACACACATTTTCAGTGTCAACAAATGATATCAGAGGATACATGAGGTATAGACTTGTCCTGTATTTTTAATCACCCCAAAAGAAATGACAAGTACACAGACCCAAGTATTCTGTCCCTCTGCTGAAATCTGACTTGAGCCAGAGCTAAATAACTAAGTAATCAGTAATGCATCCCATGCATGTCATGAGCAAGATGTTACAAAATGCCAAATACATTAATATCCTAATAGGAATGTTCTAGATGACAGATCATAAATAAACTATTGGAAAAAAACGATTAAACAGTCTCCTAAGAAAGTAGAAGATTTGTTGCATCTTAATAAGCAGAAAAAAACAGAATCAGCTATTCAGAGTCTCTGAAAGTGGCATAAGAAGGGAGCTTCTCACCAGTAGAAGTGTTCCTCCACCATCTTTGTGATAGCACGTGACACTGCTCTCTCCTCAGGACTCAGACTGCTGTTCAAATTCACACCGAGTTTCTCCTCCAGGAAGTCGATGATAAACTCTGAGCCACACACCTGCTCCTGGTTGTATTCAATCCATGGCATCTTCCCCTGCGGAGACAGCTTCCCATCAAAGTAGTTCTGTGAAGATATGGAACAAACAATGTGGAGAAGAGAAAAAGAATAATTAGGCATGATGATTACATCAGAAAAAATGCAAATGCAGTTTCAAATAATCAGCTGAGTGTTCAGCTGTTCTGGGCATAAATGCACCTGGTAAGGCAGATCTGCCATGCGCAAGTAGGTTTCCATCTTCAAACAAAAAGGGGACAGGCTGGGAACTCCGTTCTTGGGCCGGGAGAACTGATGAAGGATGATGGCATCACTGGAATTCAGTTCCTGCTCTTTTCTGGGTTGACACAAAAACACATCAGTAGAAGGCCGGGGCACACAATACAGGAATGGGCAAAGATGACTGCATCCAATAATTTTTTGAATAACAAATATGGCTAACATCAGATGACAAAAAAGAGCATTACAGTGAATACAGTGAGTGAAACTGTCCCTTTGTGATCCTGTAAACACACACTTCAATCATAATAAGCAAGATGGTTGAACCCCATTTCTACCATTCCTTTCCATGCTTAACTCTTAGTGTGTGGTATTAAACGTGTGTGACATTCCTGGCTACAAAACAAAAGCAGGTCTTGTAAAACCAACTAATCTTTTCGGATAATTTACTAAACTAATGATGCCATGCACATGAAACGATGTCCAAGGTGAAGTGGTGCTGAAACAGGCCCCTTTTGCTGGCTCCTATCACATTGGTCATTGTCATCTCATCCGTAGAACAGTAGGCCCAAACTGCGGTTAAAACAACACAGCTGCTATTCTGAATTAAAAGAAATATTTGATAGTCAACAAGAAAGCAGCCCCTATCAACGTATCAGCAAATGCCTGTACGCAAGTGAGATCTATTTCCAGCAACAACAAAAAAACAGCCAAGATCTTCTCCTGTAACCTGAGATGTTTTCGTGAAGAGAAGCAAAGCGGTCATTTAGCATCACTAATAAATCCAGGAGGGCAAAATAAACAGAACAATATAACCGAAGTGTAAATAAATATATTTCCAACTCAAACGCGGAAGTGTTTGGCCGCAATAACAGACGCTTTCCCAAAGGCTAAAACGTCCTTGACAAAATATGGAACCAACTATATGCTGTTGTTATGGGGCAGGGCGTCAAAAGTACAAGACATTCAAATCCATTCCGTACTGAAAATGACTATATAAAGGAATATCTGCAATACGAGGACTCTCCAACGGGAGATCGCTTACGAATCGTTATGTTACTACCAGCCATTTAAATGATTTTAATAAATTGTTCCTTCCATAACGTACACATCCCCCTGCGTTCCCCCGGTTCTCCTCAGATCGCCTTACTCTCTCCTCCAGCCGAGTCAGATTAAGAAACAACTGACATTCCCACGAACAGAAATGTCTAAAAAAATACCAAAAATCTACAATTAAAACATGTCTAAACACATGCAATGTTTGAAGTAGTCCTTCATTCAGTGACGGCTAAGCTGGAGTTACCTCACCACCAGCAGTTCGTGCAGTAAATATGCGGCAGCGGCAAGCAGTGCTCCCCCGGCCAGACACAACGTTTTCCGCCACCACGAATCGGCCATGACGCTGGACTCGGGCAGCGGGCGCCCGCCAACCATGACCAGGCGGCCGCAGGAGAGGCTCCTATTGCGGCCGAGGTGGAGCGTGCCAAGCCCGACGCCCCACTGCATGGTGCCTCCGGCCGCGCCACCCTGCGACCCTGAGCGGCGGCTTCTTCATCGCCCCCAGCACGCAGGGGCGCGAAGGGGCATCAGGGCTCTGTTGGGACCGCCAGTCTTGGGGTCCAATTACAGTCCGTCCGACCGACCGACCGGTCACAACCCCAGCCCCGCACCGCCGTCGTTCACGGCGCTCGGAGTTACGTCATGACGTCGCCCGTACCGCGTGGATACACGCGTCACCTGTGTTGTGCAGTAGGCTACTTAACTCCAAGCTTAACTGCGGGGTACCGTTTGTAAAAACAGCTTAAATTTAGAGGTCTCAATTTTTAATAATTTAGCACAATGTTCACACAATTTAGAGGAAAATGTGTTGCTGCGTAAATGTTTAATTTAAACGTTAAATATATATCTAATGTTATATCTGAATCTAAATGATGCATCTAAATCTAAATGTAAAATCTAAATCTTAAATCTTAATTCTTACATCTAAATGTTAACTCTAAATATAAATGTTCAACGGACGTCTGACCCAGGCGTTTTTCTGGCGTTCGTGACGCCAGGTGAGCACCTATTGAACGCCGCCCGTTTTTCTGCTCATTGAAGCATATCAAAGGCGTTCAGCACCGGCGTTCGGCCGGCTGCGCGTTCGGATGGCGTCAAATAAACGCTGCATGCAACGTTTTCTTGGCG
>JBBPDC010181544.1:5000-15850 GCA_037974485.1 Hemigrammopetersius urotaenia | reverse complement strand
GGAGGGAATGTCACTATGTGCGCAGCCATCAGCCAACGAGGGGTACTCCACCACCATGCCATTCTAGGACCCTATAACACTATGCTCCTCTTTGCTTTTCTTGATGGTCTAAGACTGCATAGGTTCCAGCTGGACTACAGGGAACCAACACAGCCAGAGCTGCCTCACTACGTTGTTGTTTGGGATAACGTCAGTTTCCTTCGCATATACCAATAACCCACGGTTTTCCAACACCTTTCTGCCTGCATACTCTCCCTTTCTAAACCCGATAGAGGAGGCTTTTCGGCATGGCGGAGGAAAAAAGTGTACGACAGTGTACCTTATGTCTGTGTTCACCTCCTCCCCACCGCTGCCTGGCGAGGGCTAATATAACCTGTGATGTGGATGAGATTCTCTGGCCTGACCCAGACCAAAGAGAGGATGCTGAGGTGGAATAATGTTTTTGGTGTGTGTTGTGCTGTATAGTACATGAATAAAAATGTTCCACTGTATAGACAAAAGGTTTTTGAGGGGAAGAACAACAAGCAACATAACTTAACTGGAAATATTGTTTTTAATTTATTGCACCAATGTGTAAGAGTATGTTGTAGTGTGTGTGTTTTTGAGGCCTTGTGTGTGATGTCTCTGGGCAAAGTTTGGTTGGCAGAGTGAATGGTTTTGAGTGTAGAGCTTAACTTTGACCTAAAAATATGATGTTTGGGAAATTGGATGAAACGTTATGGATTTGTGTTTACTGTTTTGAGAATACGAGGCATAGATTCAGGAAATGTGTAATGGCCATGAAAAACTGTAATGGCCCCTTTTTATAGTTGATCTTGTTTTACTATGAAAAGTTCCAAATGTGCAAAGCAACACAATGCACTGGATCTGACATCACATTTCAATAAAAGAAAAGCTCAAAGGATCTGGCAAAATCTGTGCAACAAGGAAGGAGGACATCACATTACTTCACAAAACCAATGATGCGAGTGACCTTTTACCTGCTCCTTCCTGTAGGGCGCAAATTTACAAAACTTGTGGAGCTCATGAGAAAAAAAATACTTCATATCTACATCCATCAGTCTGCTGACAAAGGACTTTGAAATCGATTATGTTGAGCCCTCTTGCTCAAATTTATTGTCAATGGCTGTATTTCATTCTGCATCCATGAATTATTTATCAGCACGCAGGCAGGGTATGAACTGCTTAAGTCAAATCTCTTTCTGGCCAACGTTGCCATACATTCATACATATCCCACTGATTTGTAGATGAAACAGTGGAATTATTACCTTTCCATGAGAGATAGTCACATGCAAATGGCATGCTGATATAGGAACTTAGGTCTTGGCACAGAGCAGGAAAGAAATATGGGAGGAAAGATTGCTTTCTGGAGAGTAAGCGAGACATTTCACACCAGCATCCCCATGATCCTTTGCTCTATGTGTCATTTGCACTGTGCAGAAAGTGACGGGTTTTGTTCATCCCTTTCTTCTCATCAGAGAGCTTTCTTCTCAGACTACATCGCTGCTCTCGGCAGACAAAGAAGAAAGACTCACTTTGAAGATGAAGTGTTGCTTTGAAGATGGACTGTGATGGTGCATTGGTCACTCCTGGTCAGACGGAAGCAGGAAAAGTGTGCATGTGTGTATGAGGTTAATTTGGGTTGGAACAGAATTCTGGCACCCTCTAGTTCAGATACATGATATGAACAAATATATTGGGATGCGTCGCTTAATTATTGAATTCATGTCTTTCAGCAAGCCAAGACATTTTGGACGCCATGCTTCCAACTTTGTGGACACAGTTTGGGAAAGAACCTTTTTTATTCCAGCATGACTGTGTCCCAGTGTACAAATCAAGAACCAGAAAGACATGGTTGGATGAGTTTGGAGTGAAAGAACTTGACTGGCCTAAACAGAGCCTTGACCTCAACCCCATCCAGCACCTTTGGGACGAACTGGAATGGAGACTGTGAACCAGCTATTCTCATTCAGCATCAGTGCTTGACATCTTGAATGTTCTACTAAAATAATGGGCACACATTTCCACAGAAACTCTCCAAAATCTTGTGGAATGACTTTCAAGAAGCTGCTGATTTTTTTGATGACTCTGACCCTGTTTGCACCTGGTCTTTGTGTTAACAGTATTCTGATCAGATGTATTTACACTTGGTAGTCAGATGTGTCTTCAGTCAGCCAGATGGAAATCTCATTACTGTGTGGTGAGCAATATGCTAATCAGCTCATATGCAACAACCAATCGCCTGTGAAGCTCCTTATTTTTCTCTTCTACACAGTCAGTGTTTCCAGAATAGTTAGTTAAGAATAATTATTTTCCTGTTTCATTGCTATCATGAACCACATGCATTAAAACATTGTAGAGGAAATACAATACAATAACCAAACTGTAGCTTCATTTGAGTTGAGCAGCTCATCTGAAGTACAGAATTGAAATGAAACTCTCATTATATATACTCTTGAAGCTTCATTAACCGGTGTCAAAATGTTTTTTTAAATGTTATTTTCCTTCATTTTTTATTGCTAGGTGCGGTAGTATAGTTGCAATTCAGGGGTATACAAGGCCTTCCATATAAACAATGACTATGTCAGGAAAATGTGATAGCATGGGCAGCTCTTTGTGTGTGCACAAGAAAGAATATACGAGCCTTCTCCGTCCCAGAAGGTGGAAACTGGAAGGTGGAAATTCATGTAAAAGCTTTATAATAATGAGTCTGGCACATTTGTAGCAAATCACTATCACTATTTTAAGGCTAGATAAACCTGACGGACAATAAACTGTCAAAGACAATATGAATACTTGATAAAAAAGCCATTATTTCATCAGATCTTCATCAGAAAAAGCTGTGGTTGTGTCTGTTGAAGAAATGTAAGGACCACTTCTGAAGGTAACCTAGAAGGGGCTGTAAGGATTTGCAGAGAAGGGATAACACTTTACTTTCACTTTCTCATGAAATCAAGATCCAGCAAACAGATATAACAAAGACATTTCACATTCGGATTCCAATAACAGATCCAGGTTAAATAGGTTAGAGGTTAGACCAGGCATGTATTCCACAAGGAACAGAGCAAAAGTCATAAAACCAATATATAAGAGTATCAAAGGCAATGCTAGGGGCAAAAACCGAAGTAGGTCAAAAACACACAGGGCAAGAAACTACAATAGATATAAACACTCAGTACACTGCGAGAAGCTTCACACAGTATCTTAGAGATCCCAGTCCATAAATTGAGCTAGAACAAAACGTCCTCTATTGAGTTCTCAGCTTGTGAGGTCCCCTAGTGGTGAGGAGGGTGAACAGCAGCACTGAGCAGCACAGGGACAAAACCATCAAAGGTTTTCAAGGTTTGACCTGCTGTGTTACAGAACTGCATAATTAACCAGTGGTATTGCATCAAAAGAGAAAAAAATTAGAAACCTGCCCAGTTTTATTAAAAATTAAAGGCCAATATTTCAGCTTTAACAAAGGGCTACAAAGGTTATAACATGACCATTAGCTTCACAACTTTATGACTTCAACTGTAATTGAGTTCACTGTCAAGTTCACTGTCAATCACCTGATTAAACTTTAAGGGCCGGTATTAAGCCTTAACCCAGACTGATAAAGAACTTCCAATGGTGATTCACCACTTCCACTGCAATCCTATCACCTTCGGTCCTTATAACGTACAAAGAATATGTGCAAGTAGCAGAGCTGTGTAAAAATATTGTAATGTAATTCATTGGTATTCATTCTATTATGTTTGTATTATTAATTGTATAATTCTGTGACTTTCAGTCATTCAAGAACAATAATTTCATCTTGAGCTGTGTGCCGTCCAACGTAATCTGGCGCAGCTGCAAAATGTATCACTTTGAAAGCAAGCATACCTTTTTTAAATCTCATGGCTAGGAGATTAACAAGCTTAGTTCATTTCTGTACCCTAGCTAGCGTACAGTAGCTATATAAGCAGCTTAACTGTCACTGTTGAGTTCAGTGAAGGAAACAAGAAGTGATGGAGAAAGAGAAAAGAGGAAAGGGAGGAGAAAAACTGTATGAGAGAGAAATAGAGAGAGAGAGAGAAATAGAGAGAGAGAGAGAGAGAGAGAGAGAGAAAGAGAAAGAGTAAATGAAATTAAATGAGGCAAAATTAGCAAACAGTTTTGAAACCTGTGGAGGAATTAGCTGTTGTTGACTTTGTGCTGACATGGTCATGGCGAAGACCATTAGTAAGGTCAGAAGCGTCTAATTGAATTTTGTGTAAACATCCTCTCTCCTGGACTGACTTTCTTTCATTCCATGTGCTGTTGTATTACACTTTGTTTCATTTAAACAGTTAAATGAACCCCCCCCCCCCTCCTCCACACACACACACACACACACACACACACACACACACACACACACACACACACACACACACATATACAAGCATGATTACACACTTTCAAAGAGTTGCCATATTATGCTTGGGACCATAACAATAAACTACTGTTTGCTCGCAGACAGAAAACAGAGATGCTTTTGGTAGTGAAAAATATATTCTAGATTTGAACAGCAATGGGTAGCACTCTTGCCTCACAGCTCTGAGGCTGAGGGTTCAGATCCAAGTCCTGGCTTTGTGTGTGTGTGGAGTTTTCCTCATGATGTCCTCTCTGGGGTCTCTGGTTTCTCTAACAGTGCAAAGACATGCGTTTAAGGTGAATGGGGGATTCTAAATTGACCAAAGGTTTGCGTAGGTGTGAGTGTGTGAGCGAAGAGTGTGTGTGTGTGTGTGTGTGTGTGCTCTAGAGTGGGCTGGTGCCCCGTCCATGCTCAGTCCCTGCTAACCCTGGGGTAGGCTCTGGGTACCTGTGACGCTAGTGTGGATTAAGTGGTTACAGAAACGGTATCAGTTCGAATGACTGAGCCGTTAGTTTTAGGCATCGTCTAGCTTTTCCTCAGCTGTCCATTTCGTTCACAGCTCTGCTTACACACTCTATGAGAGCAATTGATTTGTAAAGTAAATTGTCTTAGCCATCCTCCTGTCCAGTTCCTGATCACAGAGCAGGATGTTTCTGGACGGTGGGTCCAGCAGTGACACTCGCATGTGTAAAAAACTCCTGCCTAGAAAGCTTGAAACACTAGAATCAGTGCCACCACGACCATGCCACTATGTGAGTATCGCTGCTGACAAAGTGAGTAAAAATGCAAGATGTTACTAATAAAGTGGACAACTAAGGTACTCACGTCATCTTGGCCAGGTTTGTCAACAAATCAAACAAGTCTGCAATTGCTCAAGCAAGCACAAACATTGCAACATCTGTCAAGGCAATTATCAGTAATGATAACATGATAATGTTAATTGCCAGTCATTCATAACGTATCATGACAGCCGACAGCATGGTTGTGTCAATGTTAAAATAGCAAATTTGCATCAGAATGTAAAGATGAATCTTATGTAGCTGGTGTGGACTAGAAATATATTTGTTTTGCTTAATAAAAAAAGTTAATATATCATTGTGTAGGGGCAACATGAGAACAGGTTTTCTGGAACTTGCTTGAAAATATCAATAAGCATTCAAAGTCTATAAAATGCTTTTCAGGCCAACCCCTCTTCTAGCCCCCCAACCCGGAGCTACCTCGGAGTAAGGAGCGACCAGACCAGGGATCCATATTCGATACGTTTATTAACCAAAAACAAAAGGGGGGAAAACCAAAACCAGGCACGGTGGCCATAATAATACCAGGAACAGCAGAATAATCAGGACTAAGAAACAACAGGGTAGGTGAGGCGATGGACACATGGGGATACACTGACAGACACAGGCTTAAATACACAGATACATCAGGATCTTAACACAAAACAGATGCAACTAAACACATGACCCAGGAACACCAAACCACATGACAAGACACATGACCAAACCAGAACAGAACACGCGTCAAAATAAAAGACCCTAAACACACAGAACAGAGAACAGGGCAAAATCAGCAACAAAAAAGCAGTAGCTCTAACTGGCCACTGGCCCGACTGTTACACTTGGATCTATGAATGCATTTCTTGATACTTGCATCTCATTTACGAAAATGAATCTTTAAAGATCTGTCTGTTTAACGATTTCTTAGAAAATCAACAGTGATTATTTTGTGGTTTTTCCCCAAATAACTCTTTTTAAAGAAAGTAGATCTGCTTTGCTTAACCTTTGGTTTAATTCTTTTGAATTGCTTTAAATGTAACCAGTGTAACATGTAACCATTCTGTGGTCTGTGCTGTGGTTATGTGATGGAAGAGCAAAACCTTCTGCAATTGAATCTTGGCATATGAAAAGGTGGGAAACAGAGAGAGGGAGAGAATGAGTGAAAGAACAACCTAAGCCCTCCTGCTGTGCCTCATCTGCACATGAAAGCCTTTTTGGTGGCAGACCAGCCGCTTCCTGGGCCCCCACCATGAGCAGGGCAGAGGGGAGAACCTCTTTCAGCCCTGCGCATCAGGAAACAGCTTGAATAGGGAGGAACTTAAGCTGGGCCTGCGGGTCTCTAGATGTGTTCCAGCAAAGACTCCTCTGTGCCGACTGCCTTCCAGCCAGATTTGGAGATTTTGTTTGTTTCCTCCTCTGAGTAAAAGTGGGCTGGGTTGTTCTTGAACTGTCATTTCATTGTAGGAACATGATGGGCAGGCATCATAAAAAAATCTGAGACCTAGTTCTGAATGCTACATTCATATCGGAAGCCTTATTGAATTTCTTTCGATTTGTGTTTGTGCAATCACTATTGAAGTCTAGTATTTTAATGCTGAGGTAAGGGTTTTCTCCCATTAAAACTGGGCTTATCACAAATCAAAACGTGAACTTGGTTGACACAGCTGTCGTTATAGTCATGTTGGTGCTTAATCTGAAATGATGAACCTTCAAACTAGTGTCTGAAGGTCTAACAAATCTGTCAATGCCACCTAATTGATACCAGGTGAGCCTTTGTCTAACTAGATGCAGTGAAACTAGCTAACACCTCAGAGTATGAGCACTCAAAGACAGCCTAAATGCACAAGCTAGCAGTAGAGTTAAAAATACAGACTACATTTATCAGACGCTTTTATCCAAAGCGACGTCCATCCCCTAACTACAGGGGGCAGTCTCTCCCTGGAGCAACTTAGGGTTAAGGGTCTTGCTCAAGGACCCAGTGGTGGTGCTGAAGGTAGGATTCGAACGTGTGACCTCTTGGTTCGGAGGCAAGTACCCTACCCACTGAGCTACCTCCACCCTTACCAGGAAGCACAGCTTACCAGGAAGACACAGCAGCAGGTAGATTCAATAAGCACACAACAAAGTGATTTGTTTTGTGTGAAGATGTTTTGTGAACATTGCCTGAATTTCTATACCACAGGCACAAAAACCTTTCGGCACAAGAATAGGTCTAAATAAATTAGTTTTTCCTTCTCTTTTGTGGGCCGCCTTTTTTCTAGGACTGAGCAGGGAATGCAATACCGTCAGAAGTTGACAATATTGCACCCAGAACCATGTTACCTGAGCTGCTATCAAGGTAGAGCTGGCACTCCTGTGATTAGAGTGAAGAGCACACACTCGGAGATGAGTGTTAATCCATCAGAGTGACACTGGCTTCATATGAAAGTCTGTCAGTCACCGCTGGAGTTCATATCGCGCTCAAGGAAAGCCCTATTCCATCCCGTGTAGAACGATGTGCATCTCAGTGTATCTCCCAACAGTTATTTAGCACTCTGACAGACATATGCGGTAAAGGTCGAGCGCACATACTCCTCCAAACATGCATTTTAACCCTGTCCCTCATTCCCCATCTACATTTCAAACTGCCGTCATTCATCTGCAAATTACAATTTCTGTGTGGAATGGCTGTCAGCAGTAAAATAAGCAAACCTGCGAACGCTGTTAGCTCTGTAACTCGCTCTTTCATCTACCCTGAATGATCTGGCAATCCTTGCCTGTCAACGAAAAAAGCTTATTTGTTTCAATCAGCCCGTCATTCCAGTAAACAGTAGATGCGAGAATGCAGTTCAGCAACAAACAAACAAAACAGTGCAATTTTCAGTCATATTTTAAAGAGACCTATTCACTGTAAAAATCTATATACTCTGTTTTTGAGGATTGACTAACAGAACAGGTGATCATTGACCAGTTGTAAATATGACTCTTACATGTTAGGGGTGCAGCTGTTCTCCAAATCCACTGTAATAAGTACACAACGCAGGCATGATTGGACCAAGATAGTCACATGACACATAGTTAGAGGACCATAAAATAAGTGTAATGGTTAATATTTACCAAATATACAGCTTGCCCTATTTCTATTTATAGTGTTAATTGTGAAACTAAAAAAAGACTTCTGTTATTTGGGTGTTAGGGCGGGGTAGGGAGGGGTAAGGGCGGGGTAGGGAGGGGTAAGGGTGGGGTAGGGAGGGGTAAGGGCGGGGCAGATTGCAGTTCTGTATTCCCAAACCATGATCTGACACTGTGAATGTTTTCAGAGTAGGATTTATTACAATCTGGAACAATAAATGCACAAGTGTCAAATTCTTTTCCACTATAATGTTATCTTATTCCTCATTTATCCCTTTCATATGGTTTGAGGGAATACCCAACAAATAAAGACTTCATCACTAGTCTATTTTAGATGCTAACAGCCCTCAATCCCATTTAGCTCTCTCCTGTGACTGGACCGGGTGCTGCTTTATCAAAAGGAATGCTACCTGCACACTGCACAATGATCAGACATGCTCATTAAAGCAGCAGCATCAGTTTAGAGTCTGGACTCTCTGCTGCTGATGCTGTTTTAAACTGAAATAAAAAGCTTTCATCTATGTCTCCCTGGACAGCAGCAGGGTCAGGCTAGCTCAGCTCAGCTGGGACCATTATTCTGCTTCCATTATTTTTTTTTTTTTACTGCTCACTTCCTGCTAAAGTTCAGTCATCATTAATAATACACAAAATACATTTTTGAATCATTTCAAAAAGCAGCCTAACTCTTTTTTTATTTGATATGTAATTTGCCATTTCCTCAATTTTTTGAGCAAAAACTGTTTTAAAAGATTTGTTTTTGTGATGTCAGCATATTATATTAATATTAATACATAATATTACTATTATTATTAATGGTATTATTATTATTCTCTCTCTCTCTCTCTCTCTCTCTCTCTCTCTCTCTCTCTCTCTCTCTCTCTCTCTCTCTCTCTCTCTCTCTCTCTCATTTCTCTCTGTCCCTCAGCAGTAAAGCTTTTATTGGTTTTCAGACAGGTGTTGCATAAGTACTTCCCTCCAGGATCAGTAAAGTTGATTCTGATTCATCCATAGCTTTATCTGCATATATTTCTATTTATTAGTGTGCGTTTTTATATCTCAATACACGTGACTTCAGCTTAAAATAACACACACTCTGTGGGTAATCCTCAATATTCTTCACTTTTTAGGCACCAGTGATCCATGTGAAAAGGGAAGGATATATATATATATATATATAGATAGATAGATAGATAGATAGATAGATAGATAGATAGATAGATAGATAGAGAGAGAGAGACAGAGAGAGAGAGAGAGAGAGAGAGTGAGAGGGAAAACAAGAAAACACGTAATGTCTGTCTTAAATCTTCTTATGGCTTAGCATCCAATACAAACATCACCCTCAGCCTGCTCTGAAAACCGGTGCCTTTTTCAAGTCAAGCTTTGCCTCTGCTTATCTTTTCATCCTGGATGGCGGCATAAGCCTCAGCAGCGTAAGCAGCGACTCATTCAGTCGTAATCTAAAGCCATGGGGCGGCTCAAAAGCCACAGCAGTGGGGCAATGACCATAGACCAAGCTGTTTAACCCCATGTGACATCCTCCCATGCTGTCTGGGGGCTTGGCTTGGTGTGAGACACACGTGACGCAATATCATTGCTGGCTACGTTTACATTAATGATATGGAGCTAAAGCTAATTTAGATTAGCGACTAGTGGTGCAATCCGATAACATTCAGTGATCCCCTCGACAAAATGTTCGAGTAAAGGCCAAAGGAGGCTGTTCTGTGGTGCTTTTGGCTGAAAGCTGAAGTGTCAAATGACTTCAAAAGGAGATAAAATGACACTTGCAGTGCATTACCAGTCAATTCATGAGGAATTCCACTATTCCACTATTAGTTTTAATACTACATAATTCCATGCAAAGTCGCTCAGAATGAATTGGAGAAAAATGGTTCATTGTAAACAAACTTACATGCCGTTAACAAATTGAACCAGGAGTTTCTACAAGTAATGTTGATGATAGTAGTGGTAACATGGTAGTAAAATAAGTTTTATTTAGGTACTACTTTTCCTCACATGTACCCATCCACTATGAATTGATATTAAGAAATACATTTCAGGTTTGATAACATACAGTCACTTTCTTCTAAAGTTGTTCAAAGGCAACCACAATGCATCAACATGCTCACACCAGAACATTTGGAAAAGGTAACCTAAACCTTCGATGTACCTATATGAATTTGTATAACTTTATTATGATGGTGTGGATGCTGACCCCAGAAGAAGAATAAATCCAGCTCTAGTATGCTCACGCAAACTGACTGAAATAATGAAACATCACATAGCAGAGATTTTTTCTGATTGTAATCCAGTAATGAACTGGACAAGAAAGCCATTTGGTATTCTCTGTGGTTCATTACTGCAATTCCCTGTTGCTTTGTTGATGTCCGCGTACCCCGCTTGCTTCAGATCACTTGCTAACTGTTGTAGGTAGCGCCTTTACATCAGCAAACACAGCAACCCCAGTAGGTGCCAGAATGGAAGGGCCAAATAGCCCCGGGCTGATCTTTGATCATCACTGAGTGAGCATGCATGGATTGTTATTACCATTTCCAAAGCAAGCAAAGAGTCAGTGCAAATGCCA
>JBBPDC010181534.1:0-15851 GCA_037974485.1 Hemigrammopetersius urotaenia | reverse complement strand
GAGAGAGAGAGAGAGAGAGAGAGAGAGAGAGAGAGATAGATAGATAGATAGATAGATAGATAGATAGATAGATAGATCACCTTATAAATTAATTCTAACATTTAACAATATAATAATATTATTATTATTATTAATAATAATAATAATAATACTAATAATAATAACAACAGCAACAACAACAACAGCAGCAGCAACAACAACATGCATACAGAACTAAATCTGCTGAGACTGTCAAAACAACTGGAAAACCTTTTTGAGAATTTTCAGTTATGAAAGGCTGGCAATGGCATAAAGGCGAGACATACTTTATAAAACAGAGAGAAAAATGTATGATTCCAGTTTCCACCTATGTACTGATCACTTTCGCTCTAGTTTTGAGCCTGTTCATTGTTAAACTGAGTGGAATGTAAGATTCATTTTCTGCTCAATTTAGTCATCTTTAATTCCACCCACTGACTAGAGTCCTTCAATCACACAATACCACCAACACTGGAAATGTGAAGGTGAAGCAACATCTCATCTTCTGGAACTTGCGCATGCAAAATTAATGGTGGAGAACAGCTAATTCTGTTGCATCCACTAACAAACGTCTGTGATGGCTAGCATCATAATAAGTGGCGGAGAGAGAGGGTGCCCTCCTACTCACCCAGAGAGTGAAGCCAATTGTACTCTCTTGCACTCCGAGCCACAGATGGCTCTGCAACCAGCAAGGATCAAACTCGCAATCCCATTAATAGGGCCAAGCTTAGACAGTTGTGTTTGTATTTGTTTTTAATTTGGTGCAGCACTGGGCTTGCCAGGCCTTCAGTTCTCTCATATTTTGTATTCTGGGGCGTGCTGATCGCAACTTCTCTAAGTTTGGCATCTCTTGTGAGTGTGAACTCAAAAACTTCAGGGAAAGCCCAGCCGAGACATCATCTTTCCTGAATTGGGGGCTCTGAAGAGGTCAACTCATCAACAACTAGAAACCTGACTGTCCCTCCAATGCTTTTTATACAGTATCTGTTCATCTCAGACTGGTTTGGTCCTAGCAGGTGCGATATGGTTTCACCAGTCTCCTCCTCATTTCTGTCCATGAGTATGAAGTTTGCAAGTGGCAGTGGCTAGATGCATGTTTGCCGAATCTTCTAACTTCAATAATGTTGTCTAACTGGTACAGCTTTGTTTAGTGAATTACATTACATTGATTTGACAGACGCTTTTATCCAAAGTGACTTGCAAATTGTGGAAACGCTAAAGATACTGGACAGTGTGAGAACCATTCATTCATAGCCCCAGTTTCACACGCATCTAGCTGTGCTGCGTATTTTCATTAAAAGCGATACCAGCTTGGGTCGAATGCTCATGGACCTTGACTTAACACACATGGGGGTTTCAGATCTTTCCCTTAATGGACATTGTAGCTGCACTGGTGATGACAGTAGGAGTGCTTCTAGGACCGGTGGAGTAGGACTTTTCCCTGTAAATGACACATCATTTAGGCCAGTGCCACATGAGTTGGGGTCAGTATGATGTTTGAAGGTGAGTATCATTAAACGATAATGCTGCTATGATCTTAAGAACAAGCTAGCTAACCAAATTAAAAACCTATTCTACAGTCTCAGAAATCAAATAAACTGAAACAATTGTTAAAAACCTAAACTTCAGTGGTTCAAATGAAAATAATGAACAGTCTATGCTAGATTTAACTGGATTTTTCCTTTGAAATTAAGGAAGATCAAACAATTATACATCTGTGACCACAGTTCATACAACAAAGGCAATCAACTCTAAATGATGAATCAACTCTATATGTTTTAAATGAAAATAAAAATGTACTGAAGGATGAATTCTGATTAGGGATGAATGGCAGGAATCTGGAGGGTTTAGCCTGAACCTGCACCCCCTTATATCATGCCTCAGTGACCACATGAGCTTTAAAGGGATGACAGTTAATTGCTCACGGAAAAATGGCTTTTGATGTGCAAATAATCTTTCGTGTAATGATCCTCGGGCCCCTCCCACCCCCTTGAACCAGGAGGTAATGCGGCAGCGTGTAGAAAAGTCAAACCCAATTGAGACCCCCAGAAGTGTTACCAACATTTCTGAGCTGCTAACCTGAGATGGCCCCGTTTCCTTGTAGCAGAGAGCTGAGCTGTCTGCTACATTAAGCACCGAAACAAATGCTGCCTGGCCTAGTCTACTCTCATTACATCTGCCCATATAGGAACACTTACACACACAGACACACACACACACACACACAAGGTCACACAGCCAGTCATAAATATCGAGTTACAGGAGAAGGGAAGGTGAAAATTAGAGAGACTTCTTTTACCTGCTGTGCAAGTATAAAACGGCAAACTCATTTAGAGCCAGCAGGTGATTCTTTGGGGAGGCGGTTAAGATCTCCTGATTTTTGAAGAATTTTTGGACGACTATCTAGAGATACCTGGCAGAGATCCAATCTTACACTTTGGTGAAGATCAGAGCTTCTTATCCCACCTTTCTGCTTGTCACAGAAAGCATGTGTTTCTAAAGAAAGTTAGTGAAGCACCAAGAAGGAAGGAAACTTGCACCTTAGAGAAATGAACCGAATTAGTTTGAATAGTTTCATTTAGTTCCATCTCTAAAGGAAAGTCTTTTTAGAGAAATACTGTAAAGTTCTGTCCAAAGGGGAAACAAACATCTTAACTGTCTTATTACAATCGTATTGTCAAGGTGGCATGAACAAAGAGGCACAAATGCTTGATACTTTATTCACTGGAGAACTAGTTGGGTAGTGTCAAAATGCAGCAGCCGGGAATGGAGTAAACACAAGCCAGCCAGAGTCCAAGAGAGGATAAGCAAGTGGAAGAGAAAAAAAACCCAACAAAGTGGTGAATGGATGCCTGAAATCAAAAGGCACAAGCCAAAAAGCGGTTGTATACCTGGAACATGGGCATGGCTGGAGGAGGACACACTTATAAATCCATTCAGTTTGGTTCTTATTGTTTTTCCTATGAATTTTAAGTATTTTCTGCCTGTTTTTCTGCAATAATAATGAATTATAATAGCACTGTTCAGAAATGGAACGAAATGTGTTTTTGAGAAAAAGGGGTTGACAACAATTACTTTAAGCTCATGGTGCCTTTAATATTTTTAAATGGCTGAAAAAGTTGAAAACATTGCTTAGAATTTTTAGCCGATCTTTGTGTTGACAGGGTTGCGTGCGGTTCTAGATTATAGCGATACTGAATAGACGTCACAAGGTCAAAAGGCAAGCCGTGCTCATAAATATCATTACCACTTCTACTTTTAGACTGGCAACTATATCAAGGAGCATAGTTCTGAACCTATTCGATGTAAGACTGAAGCAGTGTTTGGTGTAAAATGGGGAGACTGAAAGGTTTAGCCCTCCTAATTAACACCTGGGTTGAAGAATTTATATGTATAGCTCTGGAAAAATTAAGAGAGCACTGCAATTTATTTTTAAATTAACATCTCTACAAGTGACAACCATTCCATGCCAGTGTCTCATAAATTCCTACACAAGCATTCTGCTTCATGAGGGACTGATTAGTGATCACCTGAATCACATTTTATTTAATGAGGAAAAGTATAAAAACATTGCTGTAATCAACTCTCCTCTCACAATGAGACCAGTTGGGTGGTGAAACACTACTAGAAGTTCATCAAAGGTAATTATTGCCATTTTGTTTAAGAGTGAACAAGAGATTTGTTTTCTTGGAGGTTCTGTAAACACTCCATCATTTCTCTTGTTTTGATGTTCTGTTATTTCCTTTAAAATGATGCTTCAAAGAATAATATTTTTATTTGGAAATGAGGAGAAATACTGTCAGCAGTTCTTAAAAAGTTCAATATTTGCATCTACGGAAGAAACTGAACTGAAACTGAACATTTTTGCAGCACTTCTTACCTGTAATTGTAAATTTTTCCTGTATATTTCCCATACTTGCACATGGAGGTATCTTGTAATATGATTTAGTTGCCCCAATAGTGGACTATTATTTAACCATGCCTTCAGTGCAGTAACTCATTCTCATTGAAAACAATGCACACACTGACTGAACCCAATGCTACACGACATTATATGACATTTTATTGACAATATAATTTCATTTAATTTCATTAATAATAATATATCATTTAATGTAATATAAAATGTCATCAAATAGTGAAATTGTTTGGCTGGTTTGGTTTAGTTAGCATTTTGCCCTTTTTGATGTTAGTTTATATAATAGGAACATCTATTGTGTCCCTCAAGAAATCAGGAGTTTTTCTGATACATGGACAATTAAAATCCATGTGTTCTGAAGGCTGAGTTGTTGCATTAGTTCAAGTATTTGATTACTTTTTTGAACTCACATTAGACTTCATTCATTAGAAACAGGATTCGACATGAGAAACAGGAGAGTTGATAACATTTTTGGTGCTGAAAAAGGAGACGATAATGCAGCCTGTGCTATCTGCTGTTGGCATACTGAGTAGGATAGTAGGGGTGATAGTGATGGTGAGTTGTGCATTTTTCTGCTGTTGTATTAAGGAAGCAGAGGGTAGGTCGAATGACAGTCAATAGGCAGGAGGTCAGGAAGACAGTGGGCAGGGAAGACCTAGCAAAGAGCAAAGTCAGAAAGGAGACTGCACTTAAAAAAGGTATCATAACTGATATTCACTCACTCATTTTTAGCAAGTGCTTAATCTTTACTAGGGTCGTGGGTACCTGGAGCCTATCCCGTGATCTACAGACGCAAGGCGGGACGCCAGCCCACCACACACACACCATTTGCTCAAACACTCACACCTATGATCAATTTAGAATTTTCCCGCTTTAAGGCTTTTTTCCTGCTAGGACATCACTTCACTACGCTATTTATTTTAATACGCAGTAACACGGCCAGTATCTGGGCTTACTGGTGACTGTTATAGTTAGGTTTAGGGTTAGGGTTAAGGTTAGGGTTAGGGTTAAGGTAAAGGTTAGGGTTAGGGTTAGGTTAAGGTAAGGAATCAATTCATTATTTCTCTCCTACTGTCCCTCATTCACCAGTTACCGCTGATACTGGCGATGTTACGCACTGCGCCTATAAATACATAGGGAAGTGAAGCGCTGTCCTACCATGAAAAAGTGTTGTCTTAACACCTAAATCATGATCGTAGCACGTATTTTGATTAAACTGTATTTTTGATGGCTGCATGAAAACTCGTGAGACCGGGCTCGCATATCATGATCCTCCCACCTCCATACTTCCCAGTAGGAATAGTTCTTCCTCAAAACAAAACGAGCTGAAATATTGACAAAGAGTCCATTTTGTTTGCCTGATCAGAGCTCATTGTCTGATGCCAACATCTAAATGCCTGTGTGTCTCTTTTTAAGCAAAGCACTTTCACGTGGAGTCTGGAATAGAGATGTTTTGAGGACGAGTGTGGACAGTACCTTGGTCAAGGGCAGCCACTAACAATCCTGGGATTTGAATCCAATACCTTCCGATCTCAGTGGCAGGTTCCTAACCACCAGGCCACCAGCCGCAGTGCAGTTCCTTGCTTATTGATTTAGGTATTACTGTTGTTCCTGCTGTTTTAAGGTCATCCTACAGCACCCTCCAAGTGACTGCTGGCTTCTCTCTTACCTTTCTTATAATTAGTTTTAGAGTGTTTTTTGAAACCTGCCCAGACATGAGTAGTCAGAGTTCTACACACTTTCCACTTTATTTATAATTAAAGTATTTGTACTGACAGGTATGTTCAAGGCTTCATTTTCTGTTCCAGTGTTGGTTGGAAATGTTGTCCCTACAAACCTCCTTCACCTTCACAAGGGTCATTACTTGTATATATACACAATCTTTTTACCTGTAAATGAGATTCTTAGTGTGTGGTACTGTTTTCTGTACAGGGTGCTGTCGCATTCTTGCTGTAGGTTAATGTTGACCATATCGGAGAGTCAATGACTTGTATTTTTTACCCATAATGTATCTTCAGTCACTCACTTTGACATTTGAGATATTAGTGGTTGTGCTATGTGGGCTCCTGTCATACCATTACAAACTCAGATGGATAATGTCTTTCAATCTGTCATTGCTCAGCCTCTTTGCCTCTGTATTTTATACTGCATTCACTCATGCCTGCTTTCCATAAACGTCCATATATGCATGCATTTGAAAAGAGATGGTGAGAATTTTGATGCAAATTCACTCTTCTGCCTTTTCAGAGAAAAATACTTGTTGTCATGAGGATGAGCACTGAAATTGACTTGATGGCTTACCTAACACAATTATTCCTGTCTGTGCCTCATCGCTCGACTTGAAATTAGTGTTACATGCTATTAAATGGAATTGAATGCTCAAGGTGCAAAATGTTTCGACATTCCTATAAGCCCCTGTCAATAAGGGTTTTTTAAATTTAAAATCTCACTATCTATTTTTGCTCAGTTCAGGCAGTGCAGTGCTTCACCGTGCCATAAGTACAGCTGTCATGTCAAGTTTACATTGTGGAAGGAAAGCATCAGTTTGTTCCAGTGCAGTAGACACAAACCCAAACACCACACAAGTATAACTGCATTCTCTCTATAACTGCATTCCATTTCCTTCCACTCCTTCCACAGTGCATACGGAACGTTTTCACACCCCTTCAAGTTGTCCTCGTTTTGTTATGTTTAAGACTACATCTTACAAGTGATTAAATTCTTATTTTCTAGTCTACCCACAATACTTCACCATGACAAAGCAAAAACTGCTGTGTCCAGTGTTCTGTTGAATTATTTAAAAAACCCTGAAATATCCCATTCAAGTATTCAGATCCTTGACATCTGACTCCTTTCAGTGGTCTTTGAGAAGCTTCTACAACTTGATTGGACTCCACCTGTGTCAAATTAAATTCATTAGACATAAGAAAGGCACACACCTGCCTATATAAGGTTCCACTGCTGATGGGGTTTGTCACAGTGATGGCATTTTGCAGATGCTTTTATCCAAAGCGACTTCCATTCCCTAACTACAGGGGACAGTCTCCATGAAGCAACTTAGGGTTAAGGGTCTTGCTCAGGGACCCAGTGGTGGTGCTGAAGGTAGGATTCGAACCTCTTGGTCCTGAGGCAAGTATCCTACCCACTGCGCTACCTCCACCCCAAGCCATGAGGTCCAGAGAAATGTCTGCAGAGCTGCAAGACAGGATGGAAGAGGGACACAGATCTGCGGAAGGATACAAGAAAATTTCTGCAGCATTTAATTTCCCAAGAGAAAAGTAGACTCTATCATTCTCAAGTGCTAGAGATTTGGTTGTCCTCCTGTACAGTTCTGCCATGAGCATAAAGGATCTCTGGCTCTCACTCTGTTGTTTTCTTGGTCACATGTCTGACAAAGGCTCTTTGTCCTAGATCACTTACTTTGCATAGGTGGCCAGATCTAGGGAGATCAGTGGTGGTACCATCAGTGCAGAACGTTACCACTCAGGCCTGTATGGAAGAGTGGCCAGACTCACGAAAAGCCACCTGACTGCCCACTGGGAGTTTGCCAAAAGGTGCCTTAAATACTCTTTGGAGGAAAACAGGCACTGAAAACAGGAAAACAGGCACCTAAATAATACCATCTCTGCAGTGAAACACGGTGGTGGCAGAATGCTGTGGGGATGTTTAGCTGCAACAGGGACTGGAATACAAAGGAAAGGTTAGTGCAGAAAAATGTTCAGAAATCCTCAGGGAACACATTTTCCAGAGTGCTCTGGATCTCAGGCGGGGCCGAAAGATTTACTTTCCAATAAGACAACGACCCAAAGAATACCAGAAAAATACTGAAAGCACCTGTTTTTGCTTTGTCATTGTGTGGAGTATTGTGTGTAGACATTATAAAAACATGAATCTAATTCATTTTAGGATTAATTTTGCCCACTATTATGATGGTTATGTCTGTTATTTGCTGGTGTGGGTTTACTTGCTGCTATCAGACTCCCTCAAGATTTCCAACCCAGACGGAATGGGAATGGTTTCCAAACTTATGGGCTATTCACCCAGCTTTTTTACATCATAGTAAATAAACAAATCACAGATATGACACAAAAGAGTTTTGTTTAATAGTTAAATTTGTACACAAATGCAAATTAGATAAATATTTTAAATTTTTTAATCATCAAGAGGAAAAAAATATGGAATCATTATGGTGGAACAATGTGGTGAAACAAATCATGGAATTATCTCCAAAAAAATCCCCAATGTTGTTGCTCTTCAGGTTTTTTAATACATTTTCAATCAGATTTCTGGTCATAAAGTGGATATGAAGAAAAGCTTTAACACTCTTTGCTCTGTGGCAAGACGCATTATAAACCTGAAAAATGACTTTCATCAACTTATTTTATATTGATAAAATGAGAAAAGTCTTCAGTATTTCAGTGTACACCAGTGCATTAACTGCTAAGGTTTGTCATCTCCTCTACCTGACAAGCAATCCCTTATAATGAATGAGTGAGGAAATTAGATTGTTTTCTTCAGGCAGTTATTTTTCTGTTTCATTAGAAAGGCTCCAAAGTTCCAGCATCATCTTCTTGATCAGTGCGGATTCGTGATTCATTCAATCATCAACACTACATGATTGCTTCTCTTTAGACCACTGTAATCCTGTTTTTTTCTGTCTAGGCGTGTTTTTCATTCGGCTTTTCTGGATGTAAATCTCATTTCATTTATCTAATTTCTTACGGTTCCGTCATAAGCAATAACACAGGTCAAACGGTCAAAATCATCAGAGATAGTTTCATGTGGGTTTTGTAGTGTTTTTCATGCTGATTTCAAATCTGTGTTTAATTTTTCCCTAAGGTACAGTTTTTTTTTTGTGATGAAGCTAGTTCTATACTGCATGATAGCTAGTATAATTAGCATGAAATAATTATACGTTTTTGAAGAAACAGTGGTAGCTGACTGACACTGATCATTATATCTATGCAACAGTGTTGCCTGTCTGACTTCACACTGAAAATATTGAAACAGTTCTTGATTGGTGCCTGTGGTTTAATAAAAAAAATGCATGCAAGTCTATCGCAAATCTAATATTACTGTGATTGAAAAAACTGAAAGCTGATCTGAAATCAGCATGAAAAACTGATGACCTGTGTAATCTCACTGATTTTCTATTTTCAAGGGTTCTCTATCGTGACTCTGTGATGTGTTCCTTATTCTTGCTGTATGTTTTCCTCTGAACCTTTCCAATTTGTTTATGCTTGCACAAATTTTACTCACGGATGTCTGGGACAGCCCACAGCTTTTGGCACACACTGCTGGATTTCCTTCTCTAAGGAAGTATCTATTTTTTTTTTCAGTTTTAATTGAAACCTCTTAAGTTGGGGCTATGCCTCCTTTTAATTATCCAAGCACAACAGCTCGTTAATGTCTACAAGCGCTTTTAACTGGAGATGAATTTACATTTTTTGATTTGGTGGTCATATTTGAAAGTGAAATAGTGAAAGTGACCATTCTGTCATACGTGAACACATCAAAGAACACAGTGTGAACAGCACGAAATTCAACCTCTGCATTTAACCCATTCACCAAGTGAAGCAGGGGGCAGCCATGAACACGGCGCCCGGGGAGCAGTGCGTGGGGACGGTACCTTGCTCAGGTTACCTCAGCAGTGCCCAGCGGTCTTGGGAATCGAACCTGGACTTTCTGATCACAGGGCAAATGCCTTAACCACTAGGCTACCAGCTACATATTTGTTCCGTTTGATGATCATTTTTGTCCGCCACACTGGGTTAGTTCATACTTTTCCCTCTTGAATAATAATTATGTTTTTTAACTATTTTTAATGGTATGTCTCATGTAAACAGAATGTATCGTTTAATGTTATTGCTCAGAAATAAAAAGACTGGGTGAACATATCTGAAGTGTGGTGATTCCATCATTTTTGCCTGGGGCTGTAAATGCAGCTTGTGTTTGATTGCTCCAGTGACAATGTATAGAAACCGGACACAGTCATCCTGCTGTTTTGAACAGGGAGAGCTGAGATCAATCAAGCTGCTTCTTGTGTGGAGGATGGCGGGAAGGAACGAGACTGTGCAGGCACCTAGGTAACGCACGTATCCGCTGTGAGGCATAAATAACCACACTGCGTGTGTAAGCTGGTCAGGAAATAGTTTGTCAATTTGTTGAAGGGAAAATAAAACAAGACATTCCGTGATACAACACATTCGAACCACATTATGTTTTAGTTCAGACTTGCTCCATCATTGGTTGTTTGTATAAAATATGGTATAGATATAGACAACAGCACAGACCAAATAAACACAAATAACATCTGCTATATTAATCATTAAATGTATTGCAATTGTTATTATTAAACTGATATCATGCCATTATTATCATTCTATAAACATCTAATAAAATGACATAAAATGAATTTTTTAAATATATAATAAATGAATAAATTGAATTTGTAAATAATACATTTAAGTCATTATTATTATTAACTTGCTCTGTGCAATAGTGTTTAAGGCCTTCGACTTTGAAACAGTCTTTAGTGGCTGTCATCATTTTTTGGCTGTCATAGTGAAGTGTTTGGTATAAAGCTGTAAAATGACTGTCGAGCTTGTGGATGAAATAATGAATGGAGGAGAATGAAAAGCTTCTCCTTTTGTGCCTCAGTGACTCAATACCGATGGCAAGCTAACGCCTGCAAATCCTGAGAGTCTAGTTTACTCTCACAGTATTACTTGTGCTCTTACATACACACTTCCAGCCACTAACATTGGCATGAATCACAAAAATGGGAGGTTTTAAACCACATCAAAGGTACATTGCCCTGAAAATGTATTGAAATACCACCCACTTCAAACTAACAAGCAAGGCACACTGTATCTGTTGGAAAAGCTTGTAGTAACGAAATTTCTTACTCATAGTCCATTAAACAAAACACATTACCCTTAGAGTCCAGAGCTACGATCATAACATTATAACAGACACCTTCCGAGCAACAGCAAGTTAATACATTTGATTTCTTTATTTTTCTAAACAGGTACCAGCAGAAATGTTTTTCTTTTATCTGGGTGCAGCAAGTGTCTCTGTTAGAGTGAGGTGAAGTGGTTAAGCACAAAAAAGCAGTGAACTTTCAAAATATCAGTAATTAAAACTGTTAATGCAATAAAATTATTGTCGGCATATATCATATATACGTCGTGGAGGTAGCTCAGTGGGTAGGATACTTGCCTCCTGACCAAGAAGCCATGGGTTCGAATCCTACCTTCAGCATACCACCACTGGGTCCCTGAGCAAGACCCTTAACCTTAAATGTGACAATAAGTACATTTTAAAAGAAAATCTTTAATTTTCTAAAACACAAATAAAAAAATGGACAGTAGAGAACAGTAGAAATACATATAAATATGCATTTTTAAATACAACAAACACAAATCTGAAAATCTAAAAAAAGTAAAAACAAGTAAAAAGCTTAAACAAGAAGCACCACAAGTTAGAGATCAGCATGCGATTTTCTGTCTCGCTGCACAATTTAGCCACACGCCTCAGGTATTCAGATGTAAAACAGCAATCTGAATAAATGAATAGCAGTGGCGTGATTGGCTCACTGTGCAGCAGGGGGCGGTGATAAATATTTAATGTGGCCAAGTGAGCCATGGCAACATGCTGTGATTGATAGATAGACCTTAATGTTGAAAAAGTTGAGAACCATTGCCCTAAACCATGTGTGGTTTCATCCTGCTGGAAGAGGCCTTTGCTATTCAGGATCACTGTTGTCATCAGGGGTCTACATGGTCTGCATCAATGTTATGTAGAAGGTACATGTTAAAGTAATATCCAAAATTTCCCAGCAGAACATTGCCCAGAGCATCACACTGCCTCCACTGGCTTGCCTCCTTCATATAGTGCATCCAGGCCAGCCTCCTCAGTGGATGGGGGCAGTACAGGCACTCCCCAAGTATGCGACACCCAGTTCTCAGGAGGAGACCTTCTTCTATTCCTCCAAGGTGCAGTTCTGCTGTTAATGTGGGGTCAGCATCTGACAGGTCTGCAGCTTTGCGGCCCCATGCACAGAACGCTGTGATGCACTGTATGTTCTGACACTTTTCTATCAAAGCCAGTATTAACTTGTTTAGCCATTTGTACTACTGTAGCTTCTGTAGGATTGGACCAGATGGGCTTGCCTTAGATTGGACCAGAGTGGCTCCCCATACACATCAGTGAGCCTTGGGTACCAATAACACTTTTGCTGGTTGGTTGCCCTTCCTTGGACGACTTAGATACTTTTGCATTCTTGAAACACCAAAAAGACCTGCTGTTGTCTAAACTTAACCTTATTAAAGTCACTCAGATGCATATGCCTGCCCATTTTTCCTGCTTCCACCACATCAACTTGAAGAACTGCTTATACAGTTACTGCCTAATACAACCCCATCCCAGCCACTGTAATGAAATCTATGTCTCTGCAGGGATGCAGTGCCTGTACTAGGCAGCGAGTGAAAGGTAATTTCTTGAAGCTGATGTGTTGGAAGCAGCAAAAATTGGCAAGCGTAAGGATCTGAGTGACTTTGGCAAGAGCCCTATTATGATAGGAGTAGATAAGAGCATCAAAACAACAGATCTTGTGGAGTGTTCACAGAAAGCAGGTGTGCTAGAAGCGTTCACAGAAATAATCTGCATCTGTTAA
Source organism: Hemigrammopetersius urotaenia (assembly GCA_037974485.1). Taxonomy (NCBI): domain Eukaryota; kingdom Metazoa; phylum Chordata; class Actinopteri; order Characiformes; family Alestidae; genus Hemigrammopetersius; species Hemigrammopetersius urotaenia. The sequence goes on along the minus strand of JBBPDC010181534.1, from coordinate 3,237 downwards.
AGCAACAAAATGATCTGTCTCTGTATTCGGATAGTTTATTTATAGCTAGACCATAAGTTTTACAAGCTCTCTGCCTGCTGGCTGATTTGTACTGAATAAAACAGACTATACTAGTAGTAGTGTAGTAAATGACATTACTTTTGAAAGGATTTATGGATGGAATAAATGTGTACCTACAGCATAAAACTGCAGGTTCTTTGCATCATTTTGAGGTAGTGGGGTTACACGCCAGAGTTTTGTCTTGCTAGCTTCCATACCTGAACAGGTGTGGGCGACTAAAGAATATAACGGTTCCTTCTCAGTAATGTGTACTAAATGACTACTTAGTGAAAGCAAAGTCCTACGTCGCAAACAAAACAGTCATATCTTTCACAAATAATAACAAGCATGTTCTTTCTTTTTCCCTGAAATTATTTGTACTTTGCTAAAACAACTATTTGGATTAAACTACATCCCTAGTTAGTAGCCTACCTACCAGGGAGGGACAACCAGAAACAGGGTCATAGTGAGTGAAGGCCAGAGGTGATCCTAGGGTTTGTTGGGGCCCCAAGCAAAAATTCACTGGGGGCCCCCCCTCTAACCAGTTTTTGTCATCATTTTAATACATAATCTGACATTAATAAAATAGCTAAATATAAATATAAATAAATAGCTCCTCTTCATTTTCTTCTAGTTGTCATTTGTTTTGATAACCGATAATAATGCGCACGATTTGCAGGTTAATAAATTCTCTGATAAAGTTCAAAGGAATTAATGTTTAAAACGTAATTGCCACTACCGTAGTTTAAAGTGTCAGCTCTCGTTCGCCATCTAGTGGCTTGGGGGCCCCAAGCAGCTGCCTGCCCTGCCTGCTGACAAGATGCGCCTCTGGTGAAGGCTAGGTGTCACGAACCGGCCCTGTCGAGAAGAAGAAGATGATTTATTTACAAACAGAACAGAAAAGGCAACAGGGGACAGGGCACGAAAACAAGGGGCCAGGGCACGAAAACCTCCTCAGGATAATTGAGGAGGACACAGACCGGGATTAAAGTGAGGGACGACAGATAACACAACTAGGGCATACTACTTAATATACAAGAGTGACAGAACTAAGTACCAATAACAAGACAAACATAATTCCCCCCTAGCCAGCTAAAACTCTTCACACAAAGCCTACTAGAGATTAGGCCACACCCTCAAAGGAAGCTAAAGAAATCCAAGGACAGCCCCTAGCGGCCTTAGACTGTAAACGTGACACTTGTCCAACTGGGGCAAGTGGTGGCCTAGTGGTTAGGACGTTCACCCTGCAATCAGAAAGTCAAGGGTTCAGTTTCCAAGACTGCTAATCACCTCCGAGGTACCCTGAGCAGAGTGCTGTCCCCTCACACTGCTCATGTGTTCCTGGCTGCTTCACTTGGTGAATGGGTTAAATGCAGAGGAAGAATGTTGTGCTGTTCACACTGCTGTGGTGTGTTCACGTATGACAGAACGGTCACTTTCACTTCACCACAGAAGGAAAAATTGCTTTAAAAAAGGTTAATTCTATAATAGAAAGTTGTCCGAACGTACTTGTATCACAGCTTGCTATGGTATCGGGCTGTATATCAGAAATGGACCCAGGAGCTGCAAAGGAAGGAGTCCTTCTCTGATTTTACATAATGTGGACAGCTGGGTGTCACATACCTGGGGAAGATATGGCATCAGGATGCACCATAGGAAGAAGGCAAGAGCATCAAACCTCTATCCAGAGCATTACAAGTTGACTCCATAACTTGTAATGCTCTGGATAGAGGTTTGATGCTCTGGGCAACATTCTACTGGTAAACCTTGGGTTATCCTGATTCATGGAGTCCCCACTATGCAACTATGCAACACTCCAATGTGCACCTTTATACATTCACAGTATTACATATGTATTTCCACCATGCACATATACACATACATATGTAAGTTATATATACACATATATTTGCACACACATACAAATGTTTATGTTTATATTTTTGTATTAGTTGTAAAGTGAATTCTTTATTTGATCTTGTGTTGTATAGCTTTTAATCTATTGTTTTGCTATTCTTACCTTTTTACTGTCCACTTTCAGCCATAGCAATGTAAATTTCCCACTTAAGGTACTAATAAAGGTTTATCTCATCTTATCCAACAGGACTCAAAGGATTTGCTGGTAATGTCTTGGTCGCAGATACCACAGCACACCTTCAGAGGTCTTGTATGGTCCATGTCTTGGTTCGTCATGACTTGGCAGCACACAGGGACCTACACAATATTAAACAGGTGGCATGTTATTACTGATCACTGTACATAAGAGGGTGCAGCATTTTAAAAGGAAAAGTGGTGCTAAGGTATGTCAATTAAACATTACTGACAGGTATTAAACATCAATTTGTTGCTTAAAAGCATTTTCCAGTGTTTCTCAACTGCTGTCTGCTTAGGAAAAGAAAAGAAAACATGTCGTATCAAAACACACCTGTACCAGAAGTCAACTTCCGTTAAAAGTGGGTTTCAAGTCAAAGGGCTTTGTGTTCTCCTACTAAGCCGAAAGGTTGAAAAGTACCTGGAGAATGTCTTAAACTAGAACCAGTATAAAGCATCTTTCTATTTCAGTATCTGCTTTATTCTTTTCAGTGTTTTGAACATCACTATATGAGCGCTAGCATCAATATCACCAAGCCTCTCTACTTATTCTCCATTGTTCATGTTTCATACTTTGGGTGCTGCTCATGCTTGTGTGAACACTTTGGCTTGCCTCTTCTTTTTTCTATTGTTAAGGGGCAAGCTGGAATAGACGAGATACTGTCTCAATACAATGGGATACGAGGGGGAAAACTACAGCTTAACCGCATGAGTGGATTTGTTGTGTGAACCCAAAGCCTTTCCTCAGGGTATTGCTTTCTGATCTGCTCTCTGGCTCTCAAAAGAAATTCCCAGAGAAAAAGACCCTAAAGTGTCCCTGGGATGGCAATCCTTGTGTCTCTGATGTGGTACGCTGTGTGCATCTACCTGTAGTTCATTTCTCTGACTTTATACACTCCATTTGATTCCAAGCTTTTTCATGGTATTTTTCCACTCTAAAACAAATTCTCTCCCTCTGCCCAGTTTTCTAATTTAAGGTACACATGTAGAAATTAAGGACCATGAGCTTCCTCGGAGCATGGACGGAAACGGAGACCAAGGTTCCATGCTGTGATACTTTTATTCAGATAAAGCAAACAAAAACCTGGCGCAATGGCCGCAAGAAAA
>JBBPDC010181507.1:0-15853 GCA_037974485.1 Hemigrammopetersius urotaenia | reverse complement strand
TTGCTCCAGGGAGACTGCCCCCTGTAGTTAGGGAATGGAAGTCGCTTTGGATAAAAGCGTCTGATAAATGCCGTAAACGTAAATGTATCTCTGCATTATGTAAAGGTCTTTAGAAGTCAATCTTTAGCACAGACGAACCAATCATAGACCTCAAGTACTGTCATACTTCGACTGGGCATTTACCTCGCTGTAGATGAGGGCAGGCAGTTCTCCAAGTGTCCTCGCCCACTCTGCATAGTGAGTCCAGTCCAGCAGGCCATTTTGACTAAGCTGACTCTTCATAGCTGCTGCTGACTGTGAGGAGCCTCCTTTCACAGCACTTAACACCTTATCAATTGGTGTTTTACTTCCTTTACCACCTAAGAGGACAGTTGAATCACTTATGTGACTATTACATATTGCCTATACTTGGGGTCCTTGGGTTACAACAGTCTCGACCTACGATGTTTCGAGTTTATGATGTTCACTCCTTGAGCTGTAAATGTTTCAGCTTACGCTGTTAGTGTCATACTTAGTAATGCAGCAAGAGAGAGGGTGTTTGCATGCCCAGTGCAGTACAGTGTACACGAACAGTATACTTATAGCCTTTCCTTTTTCTGGGGCTTAGTTGTATTTTTATATTCTAGATTATGACTTTACTGTGTTAGGATCAGTAAGTGACTCAGGCTAGAGTGTGTTGCGACTGTCGTAGAAGCGGAACTGTTTCGTAACCCAAGGACCCCCTGTATTATCTAAAAATATATATGCACACACTGCACTTAAGGAATCAATAGCAAGTGCTGTGTACAAGTGTCCTTAAGGACACTGGCCACAGAGCCACAGAGAACAGACAAACAAGAGAAAATTTGAGGACTCTTGCATTTACAAACCTTCAGTCTTTCCTGTCAGTGTGTCACATTTGCCTGATGGCTGCACGTCTATTCCTGGTTTAAATTTTCCAAATGTAATATTAAGTTGGAAGTCAGCATTAATACCAACTTTAAAGCAATCCTTCAGCATGGTCTCGGTCACCTCTGAAAGCCCAAAACAAAGAGTTAGTTGTAATACAAAAGTGTGTATATTTATTGTATAGAACTTTTATGTCTGAATTGTTAAAGGAAAAAAACTAATACCTGGTGTCTTAAGAAAAATACTGTAACTGAACCAAAGGCTTATGAGCTAAAATCTGTCAAAATCAGACTGTAATTCTGTAGAGCTTTTCTTTTTTATTAAAGAATATCAGAGAATAATGAAATAACTGTCAAAATGAGAAGGAATGTAGGAAAATCAGAATATTTACAATTAAAGCCAAGTAATTAGACTTTTCTATCAGATTTCTATAAGGATTTAAAGCCAAGAATTTATACTTACGCTTTTCGGTAAGTACTTCACTGTTTAGGACATACACAAAGTCATATTCCCCTCCTGCCCTTCCATTCCTGGTGTAATGGGTTCCATAGTCCTCCATAAAACCGAAATACTGGCCCTTTTCGTATTTGATAGGCAGTGCATCCACGTCATCTAAGAATGTCTCTGAGACCTCCAGGTCTCGTGACCTCAGTCTGTATGTGCCTAGTTGCACTTTGCCCTTCACCCTGACAAAGGTCTTGCTCTGCAGAAGGATGTAAAGTAGAGGACTATGATGGCTTGAACCAGGGTCGGACTGACCATCTTGCGTATTGGGCATTTTCCTGGTGGGCTGACGTGCTATTTGGGCTGACCGCTTATTCATTTATTGGTCTGATAGGCCATGAGACTCCTAGATCGGCGACCCTACTGACATTGGGATGGCCCAATCAACTTTTTAAACACCACCCCATTTTGCTTTGGTCTGTGACCCCATTGTTTCTTTACTTACACAGGGCCAGATTATATCTCTAAACTCCTCCCCCTATTGGCTCTGTGCCAGTGTGCAGTGTCATTGGATGAGACAGAGAGAGAAAACGTAAGGGCGCACAGAAACTGTGAGAGAAGGAAAGTTGGCAGGAGAATGGCTATTTGTAACACATTGTGTACACTGGCTAAAACAATAGACCTTTAAGTTATTTTACGCCTTCCAATGCTCAACTAAATCATCTTATTGAAAGTGAAAACTATTTTTCTAACCACCATTCATCAACATTAACAGTGAGACAGCAGTTAATGATCTATTTTTGGTTGTGGTGACTTTTGTGGCTTGGTGTTAGAGGTTCTCTCTCACTCACTCACTCACACACACACACACACACACAGAACACCCTCTCTTTTTCTCCCACAAATATTCATTAAAAGATTCAGCTGCATCATTTTTCACTGTAAGTTCATGATTTATACTTTGTTAAATACTACTTTGTTGAATGCTACTATTATTGAATACTACTTTGTTGGTGTTAGAGGAGTTTTTCTGTAGGTATTTATGAACAATATACAGAGAAGAAATAGACTTTAAACTGAATGCTACTTTTATTCAACAATGGGAGTGCAAAGATGGGTGGGGTGCATAATTGCATGTGGTGGGCTGTTCCAGGGACCCCCAATATGCCAGGGACGTTTTTTGGTCCCAGTCCGCCCCTGGCTTGAACCCAACACTACCCATTTTAGATAATATCATATTATTTAGCAAACACTGCAGTTCATACTGATTAGTGATCACCTGAATCACATCTTGTTTAATGAGGAAAAGTATAAAAACACTGCTGTAATCAACAGTCCATTCACAGCAGAGACCAATTCGATGGTAAAACACTACTACAAAGCTGTTCAGTTCAATAATTGCAGCTATAAAAGATAAAACCTGGGAAACATTTTTGCAGTGAGAACTTATTTTTTCCAAGGTTGTATGTACTGTATATGTATACAGCCATGGAAAAAAAATAAGATACCACTTTTCCCTTTGTTTCTGTTCACTGTTTGTAACATAGCAGCTGTATTTAGAGCAGCAGTTTTATTCCAGCAGCTTCACTCCTGATTCAGTTTCTGATGGATGAAACATCACTGTTTTAACTGTTGCAGTTGTAAAATAATATGAGAGTGTAGTTTAACATATCCAATGTATAATAAATTATTTATATGTATTATTTAAAAATGTTCTCCAAAATTTCTATATTGAATTTTGATTTGTTGATCAATAGTGTGCAAACAAGCACATTTTACACAAACACACTCCCACATATTACAAAAGCAATAAAAAAATGAAAACATTTCTCTTTTTATATAAAAAATGAAAAAATGTCTGTTTTTTTTCATGGCTGTATATATTATAGACATAGAAACATATAATCTTTATGTGAATAGTTAATTGAATTGAACTGCATATTGTTATTCAGTAATGTTTACATTTTACTGAATGCTTCAATATTTGCTTCAACTTCATTAACAGTACAGAGGCAGTTGCTAGTAGCACAGAAGTTCTGTCGATTTCTTGTGCCAGATCAACTGAAACTGCCAGTTATGTGGACTCCTACCTTGAAGACACGCCAGACATTGTTCTTACCTTAGTGGTGCTGGTATCAATGATGTTTTTGATCATGTCTGACTTGTCAAAATCAAAGCCCACTTTTGCTGAGGCATCCAGTATAGATAAGTTTTGAGCGGCTGAGTCGGTGGGGGTGAACTTGAGGGACAATCCCACGTTGGTATTGGTGGAGGTCTCTTTGGTCAGTTCTCTGATCAGTGAGTGAGTGTCTTCATATACCTCTTTAGAACTGGACTCCTCAACTAGAGTCTAAAAATAGAACAATCAGGGTAACCTTTAAAAATCCTTTGCATTTAACAGGACAAGTCACTGACTTGCAGGGCTTCCTGCCATTATGTTAAAATTACTGGTTAAATATTGAATTTAACTCAGAATGTTGCTATCTGAACTTACTTGAAGCATTTGTTGGGTATGCAGTAAAATTTTCAGTACAATATGCAGTGTAAAATGTTATTGACTCCAGTAGATCTGAATCGACAACCAGAAGTGTTCTTTGGTTGTTGAAATACAAACAATACTAGGAGTGTTCAATGCTCCACATTATTAATTATAAGCAACACTAGATTATGTAACTTTTTACCATTCTTTGGCAGTGTTGGGCAAGTTACTTTAAAATGTAATAAAACTACTGATTACTCCCTTTAAAAGTAATCAAATTTATATTGTTGTTACTTTATTTCAAATGTAATGTTACATTAGTAGTTAGATTACTTGTTACTTCCCCACTCTCTAAAGAAATGATTTTCATTGAATAACACATTTTTAAGGATATTATATTAAACAGTTGCAATTATTCTTTCATTTGCATTATGAAATTACTCACCTCATAATGGAGAACAGCTACGTTCCAGGGTAATCTGTTGTACTGCAGTGTAGCTGGGTCCTTGACACGCTCACAAATTCCGTTGTACACTTTGTTATTAAAAGGGTTCATGCGTGGGCCAGATCCCAAAATGTTGATGCTGTTTGTAGCGAACAGAGACTAAAATGTAACTCTGAGTGACACCTTTGATCTGTGTATACACTGGCATATAGATTAACTACCTGCCGTGGATGCGCTATTCTAAACCTCACTGGAGAATAGAACACCAATCAAAAATATCAAGCCAATGGTGATCCTGTGGTAAGAAACAGACTGGTAAAAATGAAAAAGAGGAATACTAACACAAACTGTGGGAAAATGATGAGCTACCTTCTCTAAAGACGACCAGCAAGGTATTTCAAATAGCTACCTTGTGTTTCTAATGTTTCTGAATTTGATGAATTAATACTAGCACAACTCAATAGTATGTGGTCCTCTACTGACAGATGCGGCAGAGGAGGGCTGATAAACTGTACCATAATAAATTAAGTATATTGTTGATATACCTGAACTGTAACAGAAAAATATTGTAACAGAAGGCAATTACATTTTTAGCTTTGCACATGAAGACTAATTCATAATGAAAATGATATCCCGAAAAGAACAAAATGAAAACAAATTTGCATTAAGTACGCGAATTACGCAGGGGCCGGACCTCGCCCTTGTTTCAAAGCGTGTGTCAGACCCATGGCCATAAGTCTCTGACCACACTGGGCTTGATTCCAAACCTCTTCAAAAATGAAACCTCTTCCTGGCCTTAAGGAAATATTCTAGTCCAAAGGAAAATGTAACCATTACTACATTTAGGGCGTTTACCAGACACTTTTATCCAAATCGACGTCCATTCCCTAACAACAGGGGACAGTCTCCCTGGAGCATCTTGCTCAGTGGTGGTTTGCTGAAGGTAGGATTCGAACTCATGACCTCTTGTTTCAGAGGCTAATATCCTACCCACCAGACCACCAACACCCTATTGTGAGGTCTGGTCTAAGCATCCTCTGTGCCAAATTTGGTTTAGACTGGACAAAATTATCTGAGGAGTAGCAAAAATTACTTTTTGAACATATGAACAGTTAAACCAAAACACACGTTTGCTTATTAGACCCACACTTGTGGATCTGTCTTGGAATCTTCCAAGATCAAAACACACACAAAAACTTTCACATCAAAGGTTTTATGGAAAAACATCACTTTCATTAAAAAAACTACCATAGAAACGCAAGGAAAAAGAAGAAGATAAGAAATGGTAGAAACACAATGACATTAGCACTATCACATTGAACTCTAGTTTTATGCCAGAATATCACTATAATAAAAGTTCACCCATCCATGTAAAGCTTCATGCCATTTGCCCTACTGCGCTTGTTATTCTGAAAACACAATTTTCTGTTGTTCTCTCCCGTTATGCACAGTTTTGTATTATTATTTTTGGTTCTTACCCGTATCCAGCTCTTAGGCCAATTTCTGACTCCCTCACAGCGATGTCACCACATGGAGCACGGACCTTAGGACAGTCTTCTTCATCGGAATAGTCACCGCAGTCATTGTCCCCATTGCATAACAGACGTTTTTTAATACACAAGCCTATAGGCAGAGAGAGGCAAATCAATCGTGCTCAGTATCAGAGTAGTGCTTCTGTACTGAATATTTAAATCTGAATTTGGGAGATATTTAAATTTAAACAACTCAATGCACAAACATTTTATTTAATCAATTCAATTCAACCAAAGCCTCAGTTTACAAACTACAGTAGACAACATGGTATAAGCACACAAACCATGTTGTTAGAGCGCCATTTCATTTTGTCCTTTGAAGCACACTTAAAACATTCGTGTAGCTGTATATACCAATATACCCAAAACAACCAGGTTTGCTGTTTTTTGGTTGTATAGTTGTATAAACCAAATTTGGCACAGAGGATGCTCAGACCAGACCTCACAATAGGGTGGTGGTGGTCTAGCGGGTAGGATACTAGCCTCTGAAACAAGAGGTCATGAATTCAAATCCTACCTTCAGCAAACCACCACTGAGCAAGACCCTTAACCCCAAGTTGCTCCAGGGAGACTGGACGTCGATTTGGATAAAAGTGTCTGGTAAACGCCCTAAATATAGACATGTAGTAATGGTTACATTTTCCTTTGGGCTAGAATATTTCCTTAAGGCCAGGAAGTTGCAAATTCCATTTTTGGAGAGGTTTGGAATCAAGCCCAGTGTGGTCAGAGACTTATGACCATGCGTCTGACACAGTTGTATATGCCAAAAACAACCAGGTTTCATTTTTTGGTATGTTTAACCCTCTCTTTATGTCATAAAAATTTAAACAAGCTGTTTATGTTACTGTGCTTTTGGCAGGGCCAAAATGCAGAAGGCTGAATATATGCAAATACATTTACTTTTTATGACATCACAAAAACAATTATATGGCCTATTTCAACAACTTGGTTTCCATATATAGACTGCATATATATTGCCTGGTAAGTGAATTTTAACAATGTTTACACAACACATCAAAAATGTATTTAAAAAATTTGTTTATATTTAAATGATCCATGAAAAATGACAAGTGTTTTTTGGGTTAATGACCTGATTCACACTGGAACTGAGAGCTGGTGCAGACAGGTGGGGGATCCTCTTCACACTTAGTCGTTGGTGTACAGAGCATTTTATCTCCAATGGACTCTATACACTTTGAACCTCCAAACTGCCCAAATGTCTCAATACCCCGGGAACGATGCTGCATCCCACACAAACACACATACGTGAGTACAATTATGCATGCAAACATATATCATATCATACACATATGGTATTATACTAAATTGCAAGAAAATAAATAACATTTATTTTGATGAATGCAGTAGGATGCTTCACAGTATGTTTATCAAAATCCTGTATGTTACTATGTAAACAAGTAAAATGCTGCTTACTGCATCAAGCATGTTGCTTTTTAAAATTGTTTAAAAATACAATGTGTTAAAATAAGGGGTGTCAAATTACCGCCTTAATTTAGATCAATTATCCACAGAAAAAAATAACACATTAAAAAAAGGAACACTGATTAATTGCACCATGTGACTTTAACCTGGTCCGTGTTCTGTCTAATCATGCTACCCCTGGAGATGTGAGTCAGGCCCATCTGCACATGTGCAGTTCCGCATTTTTGGAGATTCAATCATAAATATGTGCTGCCTGGGGACTCTGGCAGCTGCATAAACTTCAACAAAGTATTTTTCCACAGGGTAGCAAGAGCTGGTAAATTCTGTTGCCGATTTGTACACAGTGGCATTTTCCCCTCAGCATATTAGGTCATATTTTTGATTGCTGTGACCATTACTTCACATGAGCAGTGCAGAACCAGTTATTAAATAAAAGAGACATTGAAAGTCTTTAACGTTGACTATTCATTCACTCATAGGCCAAAAATTATTTAATTTTTTGAATACAGTAATCTCCCGCTTCTCGTGGGCTTACGTCCCAAGTGCACCCGCTTACAGGGAAAACCGCCTTGTTGATTTGTGGGAAAACATGCCTAAAATGCCTATTTTTATAGAGTGTACCCTAATTGTGTCGCCAGAAATGCTCCCAATACACTAATTTAATTTCAATCTCAGTGTAATACATTACCCTTAAAGAAAATGTAAGGGTAAACCCATATTGGCACTGTATGGTTTACACTATCTCCCACAATTGGTATTCGTGGACGTTTTCTTCATTATAAGCAGGTAAATATAGTAATAATTTAATGTATTTTAGTAATACAAATATAGTAAAATGTACTGGTAATCACCAATAATTTTTACAGTTTACTGTACTGTAATAATTTACTGTTCACCCGGCACGTCTTATTCAGGTGCTTCAGAAGGAAACATATTGTAGTAACCTGCCCGGTTCTCCGCGGCTTCTTTGTCGGCAGATGATGCCTCTCCATATAGAGAAACACACTTAATATTTAATCGTTTCTGAAAACCATCAAACTCGAAATCAGGTTTCCGTGCTGTTGAGGGACCTGGCTATAGTTCATGGGTACCTATTGCTTAGTCTCCAATAGCGAATAATTGATTCAGTTTCTGTGCTTTCTCACAGACCCTCTTACTGTCCCGGGGGATGATGTTCTTCCCGCAGTTGGTGATCCGCCAAGCCTAGGCAGATTACATCCTGACAATTCGTACGTTCAAAGAGCACCCGCACATAATGAAAAACCGCATTGTTGTGTTTTGGTTAAAAATGCCTAAAATGCATTTGTACAGTATAAACCCTGAATATATCCCAAATATGCTCCCAAAACATTTTAATTTCATTTTAAACTCCGTTTGATACACTACCCTTAACGAAAATATTATGGTAAAACTGTACTGTAATTCATGCATAGGCATTTTCTTTGGTATAAACAGGTACAGTAATAAATTTGTGTAATTTTTAGTAATAAAAATACAGTAAAATGTAGGAGTAATCACAGTTTAATTTAATTTACAGTACTGTAATAAAACTACTGATATTTAAAAAATGAAAATCAAGAGAAACACTCAAGATGAGTCAGGGGTGGACTGGCAATCTGTGGAATTCTTCTGGAAAAGAACACCTGTCCGATGCATGGCCATGTCTTTCTCTGCCTACATGCAAACATGATAAAAAAAATGTAGCTTTAAATTAAAAATATGGAATTCTCTAAAACACACTAAAGTATAAAAGCAAAAAAAAAGATAAATTAAAAACTGAAAAAGAGCACAGTCTAAATGGAGCAGTCTGGAAGGCGCCTGGAAGTGTCCGGTACCACCCCTACACTGATTTTGTTATTTAGCTGAATTTATATTACTGATTACTATTTTTTAGAGATGCACTGAATATTCGGCCACCAAAAAAAAAATCGGCCGAAAATGGCAAAAAAAAAAAAAACATTTCTGTTTCAGTCAAATGTTTTTTTAACGGACCAAAACAGTGATGATGCAATCAACAACTGCAACCTTTTTTATCTTTTCTTTTAAGGGTTACTATAAACTCTTGAGTTATTAATCTGTTTCTGTATGTCTTGTTTCTAATTTATATTCTGATGTTATTCTTTTATTTTTTCTTCTTTACTGTTGGGTGTGGGTTAAGCTCGGAGCGGCTCTAATGACTGTTTTTGTAAAATAAAACTACAAACTAAAAACAAAGTTGTCCTCTGAAGAGGGTGGGTGGTGGTGGTGGTGGAATGCACTTTTCATGCACTTGTTCAAAATATAAAAATGCACTTAAATTCACTTGTTTTATGAGAGAAGATATTTGATTGTATAATATTTCAGCTATCTTGCTTTTAGACTATTCATGTCTAAAACAAGTAAAATATTTTATTTCAAATTTAATTTTATATTACGCATTGTTTGAATGCTAAAGAAATATTTTCATAGTTTTGTAACAGATTTATTGGCACGAAAAAAAGAATATTTGCAGTTTTGCTTTTTTGTGAGCATTTTCACATACAATTATCAGTTAGGTTCTCAGAAAAAAACGTGTAAGACCGATTCTGCCATTGGCTCAAAAACAAAATATCCAAAATAGCCAAACTATTTTTTTGGACCCATGATCTCTGTCAAATGTGATATAAATAAAAATCACTGTCATGGCACATTTTGTCTCCAGTCTTACCCCATGTAAAGAGCGTTAAAACGAAAAAAGAAATCATTACATGGACAAAATTGTTGCCAAAGTAAAACATAGTGTTTCTCTGTAGTTAATATTTATTTTTATTTTATTTTAGAACACACTCTGCAACAGGTTGCCATGCAAATCTTGTCAAAAGAAATTCCATCTGTCAACAGTGCTCTTGATAGAGATGTGTCCTCTCGAACGAGTCGGGAAAACGAAGAGTCATTTGGGCATAGACATAGATTATTACTAGACTGACCACAGACATAGAATATTACTAGACTAGATGACAAGCTGCATCGAATGTCAAAGTCGCCTCCATATTGCTACAAGCACTGCTGTGGCAAGAGGTAGTGGATAAAGATGCTTCATGCACGTTGTGCTGGGGACTGTACGCTCCTAATCAGATTCTAAGGGATTACATTTTATAGGTTATGTTGAACAATTGTTTTGAATATATTTGGCAATTTTAACATCCCGTTTTATAAACCTTAACCTAAGCTAAGACAAAGCTAGCATGCATTCAAGTCAGCGTCCAAACAACGTTTTGGCTAAATGTAAGGACTAAAGTTTTAGATTGTTGTTAGCTCTTTAGTTAACTTTTCTCAAACTCTGGAGGTTTCCTAAAGAAATACACCTCAGTTTATAAATCATAACCTTAAGGCTAAGCTAGCAACTGTGCATCCCCTTGTTCAAGACAGCCTCCAAACAATGTTTAGACTAAACGGAAGCACTATAATTCGAGATTTTATAATGGCCAAATTTAATGAAACCAATTGTTTAACCTTACCAGGGTTTGTCATTTGAAAACACTATGAGAAAGCTGTCCTGTGATGTGTGCCGTGCTGGTTTGCTATTATGCCTAACCGGTGTTGTCATATGGACAAAGCTACCACTTGCTGTCATTAAAACATAGTGGCGGTTTACTGATTCCTTCTGAAGAGACAATCAAGATGGTCAAAGTAGCGGACCATGTTATCCGACAGTCAACATCAGGGCAAGCAGTCACTGTATCTTTGATTAATCCTTTTGTCCAGGCCACTGTTTGGAATACCGTTATTTTAAGCTGTTGTTTAGTTAAGCTCTTTAGTTGTGTTAGCCTTCCACAAACTAAGGCTGCACTACTTTGGGCCGTAAGGTATTTAGGCCGGCGCGGAATCCCGTCACCACCACCCCTCATTAAAAAGGGTCGAAATTCTCATAACTAATGACATGATAGTGTTGTAGGAACGGCAGACTCTGGTTGAGCATATCTGCACTTGTCTTGCATGTTTAGTTATTTTCATTTCTCTTGGCTGTGAGGGAAATTAAATTAAATTAAATTACAAATCTAGTCGCAGAATGAATAATCTAGTGTCAATGGTGACCATTTTAGTTGCCACCTGGAGCCCTGTGATGTTTATCCTACTTACATATGTACTTTATTTTAAAGCTTCTAAATCAGATCTAAGAATCTATCGCATAATTGACAATTTAGGCTTACACTTGACTGTAGTTTTGGTCTACCGTCAAGGAGTCGGCCTTGTTTGGATGTGTGTGTTTGTGTGAGTTTGGTTTACTTCACCTTGTTTTTGGTGCAGGGGTCACAGGACCCCCACTCAGACCAGGCACTCATTTTACAGTCAATGGGTGCTGGAGCATTGACCTCTTGAATGGGCCCGGGCCTTAGAATGAGACCATTTTCATTATTTTGATTATTTCAGTTCTTGTTTCAGTTAACTTAATTCTCTATACAACAGCCTTGTATTAGAATAAATTCTATACAGCATGGAATTCATATGCTGGGACACTTCAACAATTCAACCATGGAAACTTAAATCCAAGATATTTAACTAAAGATATTACAAGATATTACAACATTACAGAAGATATCAAAGACAAGACAAATATTTGGCATTGTGAAGTTTTAGTCATTAATCATATTCATTATTCACATTTTAAACAAAAAAAGAGAATTCTTTTCAGTGTAAAAGTTAAATTATTATTTTTGTTATATGTATTGATCTGCTGTGTGAATATTTTTCTTCAGGCAAGTTTGCATGTTCAAAAATGATTCAAAATCATACCAAAATAGTCAATAGATAAGACATTTGATGATGCATTGAACCGTGTCAAAAAACACTAATTGAGTAATTCTATTACATTTTAGGGATCCTACATTCACCCCTGAACATAGAAAAATAAATAAGAGAAAGTACACCTACATGAAAAGTCCCACAGTCATTCCATCAGCTTGCTGCATGAAGCAAGCTACAAACAAAATGGTTAACCTCTTCATGGTGAGACTCAGCAGTCAGAACTCAAATTTGACAACCACAGGACTTTTAACATTTGAGTATTGAACTCACTGTTAATAATTTACCCAGCTTCCTGGATCAGATATGTGCAAACTTACCAACATCCAGTAATTTTGTAAAAGGAGAAAGTGTGGTCAGGGTTCATATTTACTTTACTGACACTCTTAAAGCAAGACTCTTCAAGGCTTCTTTAGTAAAGGCAAAAAACATAAGTGAAAGTTCAGGCATACCTGAACAGCATGAAATTTAACCCATTCACCAAGTGAAGCCAGTAACACTGGTTGCCCGGGGAGCAGTGTGCACCTTGCTCAGGGTACCTCAGTCGTGCCTAGCTGTTCTGGGAATCGAACCCACGATTTCCTGATCACAGGGTGAATGCACTAACCACTAGGCTACGAGTAACTATTTTTATTTGTAGTATTTCTTTTTCTTTTTTAGATGATTTTGTCAAGTAACTGTTAGTTACATGGTTACCAATGAACACCATATGAACTATAACAATCTATAAGTGACACCTTTATCTTAATTATCTTCATAATGCTTTAGACATTAGATTTAGCATAATAATTCATCTTTAAGATATTCTTAACATGATAACAAAAAGAAAAACAATTAAACCAGCAGTTTCCAGTCTGTAGGCTGTGGCTCCACAGTAGGCCATCTTGGTTCTGCTATAGGTCTATTTTTCTGTTCATATTTAGTAATTTTGCCTTAAACCAAATATAATGTTCCATCACAAATATTATTATTGTGAGAATTATTAAGCAACTACACAGATTACCCACGAAACTAAGTCTACTAACCAGTGAAGTGAACAAGATGGATGATTTTGTTACAGTAACAATAGAGTGTGGGACATACAGCTCTGCAAAGATGTTCAGTTTCTCAGGTTTTATCTTTTATAGCTGCAAAACTGAACAGTTTTGCCTTTATATATAAGAACTGCTGTCAATATTTCTCCTAATTAAAAAAAATGTAATTTAAAGCAGCACCACTGGGACTCATTTGTTTTCAGCTGTATCTATACTGAGCGTGAAAATATTGTTTTCACTTTAAACTGGTCCAGGGAGCAAAAAAGGTTGGGGGCTGCTGCTTTGGTATCATAATTTTAAAGGAAATTACAATACATCAAAACAAGAGAAATAATGCAGTATTTACAGCATTCTTGTTCACTCAAACAAAATGGCAATAATTATCATACTTCTAGTATTTTTTACTTTTCCTCATTACACTTTTCCTCATTAAATAAGATTTGATTCAGGTGATCACTAAACAGATTAGAATGAGGTGCTTGTGCAAGAATTTGTGTTAAAAGCACAAATACATGGGCAAGGTTTGTGTAACTATGACAAATTGGACAGTGGTGCCTAGCAGTCTTGGGAATCAAACCCATGACTTTCTGATCACAGGGCAAATGCCCTAACCGCTTGTCTGCCAGCTCCATTGTAGTCTATGGAGCTGCGTTGTCGATGAATTCCCATGCTGACCTGAAAGTGAGCACCAGAATTGGACCAAGGACCACTACAAGAAGATGATCCGGTGTGATGAAGTGTCACTTGACTTGATTTCTTACCTGATGAACAAATGGATCCAGGATACATCATGCCACTTAGTGTATGTAGGGTAGTAGGAGCCTAGTGGGTAAAACACTTGCCTGTCAGCCCGATGACCACAAAGTTGCTGGTTTGAACCCCCTCACTTTCTATCACTGTCCCTGAGCGAGACACTTAATGCTCAGTGTCTTGATGGGGACTGTCCCTGTAACTAATGACGGTAAGACTGACCCTTTAACTAATAATTGTAGATTGCTCTGGATAAGAGCATCAGCCATATGCCCTCTTTACCAGGATACAAGATACCACAGTATAGAGACTTGTGGCAACAAGTAACTGAACCAGACCTCTATTTATACAATTTAGCATGACATTCATCATTTGGTAACTACCAAACAATACCAACAAGCTTATTAGGCAAGTCACCTAATGGCTGCAAGCTGCAAAAGGCTGGGAACCCTTGAGTTAAAGTTCGTGTACACGTACTGATTGACTAAATAAAAAAATAATTTTTCAAGCCAGAGCTAACGGATTAAGTCTATTGAAGTGTGTGGATTTTCCCAAAGACAAAAGCAAATATTGAATTTGTTTGACCTCACTCCTTTATGCAATACTATAAACAACTTTATCACCTGGACAAAAGTCCAAAAGCTGTTTGCCTGATCTTTTGTGAGTGAATGTGTGTCTACTGTGTCTGGTTTCATTTTCTTGACATAAACAGAAACATTTGTTTAGGTTTAGGACATTCAAAGTTTTTTTGTGATCATGGTTATGGTTAGGGTATTGAGAAACAGGTATTGGTTTAAACATCTGTATAATCAGCAAAACAAAAGTATATTTTTACCATGGCATTGTATTTATTCCAGCTAACAAAATGTGTTAGACATGATTTGTGCAGTGGGTGGCAGTATGGTATGAGGAAATTACATTTAAGCAGCAAATGAATGTGATACTGTCAGTATATGCTGATTTAGGGAATTTGGTTTTAACCATTAGCTACTACTTGCTGCCTAAATGATTACTTGTTACCACTCTTGCCTAAAAATGGATGGGAAATTAGACTCGGCTGTCTGCTTTTTCTCCCCATACAAAAGTGACTTTGGTAATGTATGGGGGATTATATTTTAAAAAATGAATACATTTACATTATTTATCAGCTTTTATCCAAAGCGACTTCCAATTCCTAACTACAGGGGACAGTCTCCCTGGAGCAACTTGGGGTTAAGGGTCTTGCTCAGGAACCCATTGGGGGTGTGCTGAAGGTAGGATTCTAAACCCATGACCTCTTGGTCTAGAGGCAAGTATCCTCACTACGCCACCACCACCCAGTAGCCTACTACATATGCACTACACTGGATAGTGATGGATGTTATGCCAATATTTCAGAAATTGTATGAGTAATAATAGTAATAAGTACTAAAAAATTTAGGAGTAATAAAAAGTATAAAATAGAAGATGCATTTCTGCAATAAAAAGCGCTATATTTATATAGCGCTTTTTAAATAAAATTCCAGTCATCACACTGAAAAAAATAAAACTTCCGCAATCACACTACTTAGACCTCAGCCAGTTTATGTAAAACTAAATTATTTGGAAAATACTCTGGGCATTAATAACCTTTGGCTTGAGTGTGTTGTAACCAGGGTCGGACTGGGACAAAAAAACACCCCCCTGCCATTTTGGGGTAGAATGCCCCAAAACACATACTACGCACACCACCCATCTTTGCGCCCCCATGAATCTGTTTAACAACAAAGTAGTATTCAGTACATTGTGAACTTACCCAGTCAAAAATGATACAACTGAATCTCTTAATGAATTCTTGGGAAAAAAGACTTGGCATTGTGTGTGTGTGCGCGTATGTGACACGGAGCGAGAGACAGAGAGAGAGAGAGAGAACTGACATAAAAGGAGTAACTAAATGTTCATTGTTTTAGCCCGCGTGCACAAAGTGTTATAAATACCCGTTCTCCTAGTGGTAACACTGACAATATTATTGGTCAATAGGGGTCGCAGAGGTTTTCAGGTGCCATTGGTCAGAAAAAACATCCAGTATTGACTTTTTTGACGAATGCATTACACATGC
>JBBPDC010181434.1:0-15861 GCA_037974485.1 Hemigrammopetersius urotaenia | reverse complement strand
TGTGTGTGTGTGTGTGTGTGTGTGTGTGTGTGTGTGTGTGTGTGTGTGTGTGTGTGTGTGTGTGTGTGTGTGGATCCACATAAATTTCAAATTACAACCCCTGTGGAAATGACTCTCATAAATAAGTCTGCTATATTGAGGTGAACCTCACTGGTTGTCCGTTAAGATTTAGAAGAGGAGGAGATGACATTTCAACTGTGTGAGCTTGCTTGTCCCCCCCTTTTTTTTTTTTTTTTTAACTAATTGGTATTTATTTATTTTTTTTGCTTTAATATCATGGCTGCTGATGGAGCTGCAAGGGCATGTGTGGGTGTTTCAGGAGTGCTTCAAGAGATGGAGGACTGAAACATGCGTGAGTTAATCATGTAGAGGTTATCAGATATGGTTTGCTTGGCATTTTATTAGTTGAGAGAACGTTAACCTTGTAGTTTTGACCACCAGGTGGCACCCTCTGAATTTTTTTTTTGTTTTGAAAAATTACTTGTTTTGTATACCAACATTAAAGCTAAAGTTTTAACAGCTAACCTTTAAAAGGCCTGAAAAACTACTTGGCTTTGGGCATAGAGTTTGTGGAATGATGCCAAGTGCCTCTTCTCCTATTTGAATCTCTGTGTGAGGACCAGAAGAGACCGTAAAAGAAGAAAGTGGTTTACGATTGAAATAATTGATTTTCCGGAGTGCTTTGGGATCTGGGCAAACTGTGCCTGTGAGGAACCTCAGTTGGTTTGAGCTGGGCCAAAGCAAGGAGAGGAGTAGAGGAGCTTTATATGGACACTTTGGATGATAGTCTACACATTTAATTTTTTGATTCCATGTTGCTGTGTGCCGTCCTCGCTGCACATTTTTTTTTCCAATACTGCACTGACTGTCTCTTCACCTCTGGCTTTCTCACTGTGTCTGCATGGACCACGAAGAGTCCTGGATTCTGTTGCTGTTTTGTACTTCCACCAATAAGTGGCTGCCCTGTGTCCATAAATGAGAATTTAAGCATTGCTTGTTAATCAACACCTATAAGGAAGTTCATGTAGTATGCTAATTCCCCACAGCTACTAAAAGATGTTGTAATTTGTCCCTTTTTGTAAATGTAAGAGAGCATCTGGAACTGTGTGAAATGGAATGAGATAAAGGTTTGATTATAGTAATTTAAATGGCTTGTTATGTCCTTTTGATTGACTTCACAATTATGTTTAATTACTATGTGTGTGTGTTTGTGTGTCCTACCCTGCATGTTCATGGTTTTCATGGTGGTAAAGACCAGACCAACTTGAGGAAGAACTTGATCCTTTCCATTAGCAGCTGGTAGCCTAGTGGTTAGGGCATTTGCCCTGCGACCAGAAAGTCTGGGTTCGATCCCCAAGACCGCAAGGTACCGTCCCCACACACTGCTCCCCGGGCGCCGTGTTCCTGGCTGCCCCCTGCTTCACTTGGTGAATGGGTTAAATACAGAGGAAGAATTTTGTGCCTTTCACAATGTGTTCTGTGGTGTGTTCATGTATGACAAATGTCCACTTTCACTTATGTTAAAAAATAACTCAAAAATCTAGACATTTCCCATGTGAGAGAGATTTTTGAATAGTGGTATATGGAGTTTATCAGTTAAAAATGTAATCAAATAATCTTGATTTTTTGTTTTTAATTTTATTTTTAAATAAACTTCGAAGCAATTTTTTTTTTTTTATATACGTTTTTGGGAGTAGGAGCACTGGCATGTATAAATTGGACAGTTTTCAGGATGAGCTGTGTTCAATCGTGGTGTCTCCTGATTGGCTTTTCATGGGCTGAGTAGTGGAAACACATGACCCTTTGCATTAAGACTCACTCTATAATTAGCGGTTTGTGTAAAGCACACTTGGTTAGTGGGCTCAACAGCTCATTGGCTGTTTTAGTTAACTGCCATCACGAATGTACACAGGTCATGTAACTGGAGCTGAACAGTGCTTTAAGCATTTATTCTGTTCTTTGTAGAGTAAACAAGTACAGTTGTTAAAACAGTCATTTACTAATGACAATTCTACGCAAAGCTTCATTATGAACTAACTCTGATTGCCCTCCAGCGTCTGATAAAACCAGAAGATATTAAGTGGGATTTCTCCTGATTACAAGTTTTCTAGTAATTACCACCATCTATTATGCCTCTTAATGAGATTTTATGATGTCCTGGACCAGTGCTCACTGATTTTATCCTCAAAGAGCAGGCGGGATGACAGATTTGCAGGAGCACACTTCAAAAAACTAATCAATGGTTTGAAGACTTGGACTAACTGGCAAAACAAGTGAAATCAGGTTTGCCTCGCTTGACTAGTATGAAAACCATCAGCCATACCGGTCCTTTGTGGGTAACACTTACTTCTCTGTTCTAGACCCTCAACATTAAAAAGATGACCTTCAAAGCAACAATGTACACAACAAGGCAATATTTATAGGGACACTGAGGCCAAAGGGTCATTTTAAACTTGTTTATTCAAGCATTCAAGGATTCACAGATGCAAAATGCACCATTAAAACAATACTAGGGTTATAGCCAGGTAAAACTACACCAAATAAAGCATCTCTGACAGTCGGATGATATAAAATCTAGTGCTGTCTTGGATTTTACATGCCTAACATCTCCCAGATGATAAACTTGACAATAATATTCTATACAGTGTAGTTCATTTCTTACTATGTAGGTATGCAAAGACATTTGTCAACCATTAATAGTTTATTAATAACTGACAGACTAAAACAATAGATGGATTATACAGATGCACCATGTTGTTTTGAAGTAGTAAAAGGAGTTCATTTGCATCTATACACAGCAGTGCCCAGCCACGGCTTTATCTTTTCTAATGTAAGATGTGAATGAATGAGTCTGTTGATCTGCCAACTAAGCATTTATTGTTAAAAGTTTTAATTATATATAATATCTGTAAAAGTAAAATACCTTTCAGTTCTAGTCTTGAGTTGATATACAGAGGGGGTAATAGAAAAGACACTGTTTTTTAGTACAGTAGTATTTGTACTTCACTGTATCAATATTGTGCTCTGGATTCTGAAGCCTTAGACAACAACAGGTCTGGGAAGTAACTGGCCATTCTTAAAGGGGCATTCAAGTCTTCAAATAGCATTTCATATTATATACAGTGTTGAAGTATTCTGTATTGTGGCTTTGCATCTCTTATCCTCCTCACAATTTTGTATCCACTGCAATACCCAGCATGAAAATACATCATACAATTAATGGAAATCTTCTAAGCAGAAATGTTAGATATCTAGCATCCTTCTACTTTTGCCAGCAACAGCCCGTTTGCCCTAAAGAGCTTGCTGTTTCTCAAATGATTATCCACCCTCAAGATACATCATCTGAAGGGGGTTTCCTAGTCTTTAGCTCCTCTTTGTGGGCTTAGATCCTCAAAGGGATGAGTCTCAGTGCAGTCTCTGATCAGCGGACAGGAGGATCAGGAAAGTTGTATTCTATGAATTCTATCTATTTCTATAAATAATTATTTTACTGAAAATTATTTGAGTAATTCATCAAGCTTGTATGTCCTCTTGCACTTTTCTCGAAATGTTCCTTTTCTGCTTCAGAGAAATGAAAGGAGTCGCTGCCCCCTGCCTTTCTTGTAGAATGTTGCAATCTGTCGAAATAACCATGTGTCACACAAACATAAAGCATTGAAGAGGACCTTTGTTTTTAAGCAAACAATGCATGGATTTATTTCCCCATAATCTGCGTCATCAATGACTAATCAACTTTGTCAATTAAACACTGCAGCCTTGAAGTGCAGTGGGTTGCAGTGCTATTGTAAACAGAGGTACTTACCTATTGTTTGGACAGGATCATGGTGGGCAGCAAGGAGTTGCAGGAGCGCAGGCATGGCCGTTTCTGGCTATCTATGGAGGCAGAGTTATAGGACCCAAGGGCAGAGTTGACAGAAGCTGATGTCCTTATGCCTCTGCCCAGACTGAGAGACTTACTCTCACGCTTCTGATACTCGATGGGAGACTGTAGGGCTGTGAGAGAGAACACCAGAGAGGATGTGAATAGCAAAGTTTACTCAGTGTAAACAAGCATTTCACTTGTCTAGTTATGCTGGATTCTCGCAGCAATAAAACTTTACCGTTGAGGAAATTGCGCTGGGTTTCCAAAATCTGAATGATATCGTTGGCCCAGGAGAGTCTGGTTTCTGGGGAAGCTGTCTGAAGGACAAACTGCTGCACATTTCCACTGGCTCCACGAGATGTGAGGATCAACCGACAGGGGTCATCAGGGCAGCAGTCCTCTATCCCCAAACAGCTCACCTTAAAGCAAGTTCAGCAAAGAAAATATTAATACGCTTTTACATCTGCACGCAGGTAATCATTCAAAAAAAGATACATGTTTACTGGACAGTGACATTATGTTTATATATAAGAATGATTTATCGGCAAAACAATTGGAGAGATGGATGCTATTGTTTTTAAATTATTTTTTACATTTTTATAATAGATAACTGTTTCTTTATAATGAGCTTTTGTACATCTTTTGCATTGAACCAGAAAATTCCAAAAAAAATTCCCTGAACTGACTGACAGAAATAAGTTAAATATATTACAAACATATTTCGATTATTTTTTTTCTTCCAGTTGTCTTATATTTGTAGGACAACTGAAGGGCACTCTCTGTATCTGGTTTCCTCTTTCTTTTAAGAGTTTAATAAAGTGAGCAGAAGCAGGATCGGGGAATTCCATTTTTTGAAATTAAAATAAAAAAACTTCCCATTTCTACCTTGATGCTGTTCTTGTAGATGTATCCTGGTAGAGAGAATTCTTTCTTGCGGTCGACTGGCTCACTGAGGATGACGAGCTGCTCAAAAAGGAAGACCTGCCTCTGTTTGGGCCGGGACAGGGCGCCAGTTTCCTGTTCGATGAGTGTGAAAGTGTCTTGCTGCAGTAGTTTCCCCTGAGCTGTTAGCTTTCCCTGAGAACACGTTTCAATAATATTCCATCAGTAAAGACCAAAGTGCACGTACAGCAGTGCTGCTCTCCGCAGAAATCAGTAAAGTGATAACTGTGTCTACGTCTATGTAAAGAACACTTAAGGAGCATTTCCTGTGTGTGTTCTCTGTGCTCTGTGTGTTCTTTGTTTACCTCAAAACCTTGGAGTCTTCCAACATTCATCATATCATTACAGCGCTTAGGAACGAAATGCATCACCTCTACTGCTTTCTGTGAAAAAAAAGAACGAGAGAATAAAGAAATAATTATATCAGATGTAACAGAAAACAAATAATTCCATCAAAAGTATAAATCATTTTGTTGCCGATATTTTGCAATGGGAGTTTGACTGACCTCTAGCTCTTCTGTGTGTTTCCCTGTTTTAATGTAGTACTTCAGGAAGTCCTGGACGCACACACACACACACACACACACACACACACACACACACACACACAGTCTTCTTAATGGTATATAGGCTCAAATTAAAGGCACTGCCACAACACACCAGCATACATACCTTGAGAAGGAGCTGGTACTTCATGATCCTCTGAACAGGTTTGATCAGCAGGTCATTGAGCTGCAGCCTGTGACCCAATTGCTGCCTTAGATCCTTCAGAAAAAGAAGAATTATTTTCTCTGTCTGTCTCTCTCTCTGTCTCTCTGTCTCTCTCTCTCTCTTTCTGATACACACACAGTACTGCCAGTATAGTTCACCTCGAAATAAGTGTCAATGTACTCAGAGACAATGCACTCCGACTTGGGTTTGTTCTGACAGTACACCACATACATGTGTAGTCGTCGCTCCTGCAAACACACACACACAATGCAAAGTAAAGCTAGAATATTTGCCATATGAACGTCAGGATAGTGGTTGTGAAAACTGAAATAACTAGAAAACTCATATTAAACAGTTATTATAAATATATTATGTTTAACAGTTCCTTAAGTAATTGTTATGTGTTCTGTAATGTAAATGTAAATGAGTGGTTGTGGGCTGGCACAAGAACACAAAACCTTTGTGGTCCCAGAAATGGGTGATTGAGATGTTTTGTAGTCAGTTCTTTAATTCAGTGTTCTCATTAGCTCAGTGTTATATTTTGTGCATCATTTCCTGCAATTAATCCTGCAGGTTTAATTACATGGAGTTAATTTAATTGAATGATGCGAATGTAGAGGTATATGTTGAGTTGCATCAACTAAAGTAGTTGTCTTAGCCATTTCTCAGCAGTGTGTAGTATACCCACGTATAGTAGAAAACTGTGTTGTAGTCTTTTGGTAAAGAAAGGCCTAAAAATGCCTATTTTTATAGTGTACACCCTAAATATGCCTCTAAACACTTAAAAAAAATTAAACTCAGTTTAATGCATTACCCTTAAAGAAAATGTAAAGGTAAACCTGTATTCGAATTTAAATTCCCTGTCGAGATATGCAATTCGGAAGGTTGGTGGACAAAAGTATTGGGACACCATGGCCAGGTGAACGGTTTTCCGAGAATAAAACCTGATCTACTCAGGCTAAAAATACAAATGAGGGCTGGTTGGAATTGTCTCCTGGAGATCTACTGAACTGTGGAGTTTGAATGCTTTTCCCACAAAGATATGCAACTCGGGACAAATGTATTGGGCCACTGCGGCGAAGTGAATGGGTCCACTTGTATGAAAACATTCAGAAAAATTACATTTATTGCCACAAAAAAGCAAAAAAAGGCAGAGGGTATTTGCAGTTTATGCAGTATTGTATGCAGTATCCTGATCCATGTAAAACTGGAGGATTACTGTATATTGTAATACTGTGTTATATTGTTACTGTTACTGTTGTGATATGACAACTATAAACACAGACATATATATAAACACATATCTAACCTGTCATTGTCCTGTAATTTCCAGTAACAAATCTCATGTCACCCAGGCCTCTATACTCACATGTAACTACACACATATATCTTATCTTATGTGCTTACATGTTTGATAAAGAGCTGTCCCAGCTGCCCTGGATTGGACACACATTTCTTCAGTTCACCAAGGAAGTAGCTGTAAGATAATAAAACATGGATTTATGTAACACACACACACACACACACACACAAAGGAAACAGCTGGTCGGACAGTAAACTAACAAGATCAGAGCCATAGGAAAATAAATCTGCTAGTGTTTAACCACACAGTTTTCCCATAACACACTTATGTTTCGCACAGTCAAAGTGTTCCTATCATTTCATGTAACATACCCTGGTATGAAATAAGAAAACAAATGAATGTTGGTAATTGTATTAAATCCAAAATGTACTTAAAGTAATAATGTTAAATTAGAGTATGTGCTGCATTCAAACTAAACTATTTTGAGTTAAGGGACGTTTTGGATGATTTCATGTATTCAAATGAGATGCTAGAGATGAATTTAGTTTAGTCTGTTGCCATTAACATTTGGTGATACTGGCACAAAGGACGAGATTTTATTGGCTGGCACAAGAATTGACACACTGAGAAAGACTGCTGTTATTTGTTGTAATCTCTTCTTTCTCTCTGATGTTACTTCAGTAAACCCCCTGGACATTTACTTGATAAATGTTTGTTTGATCAGTACAGTCTTACTGAGTGAGTCACACATCTTGTCCATTGACTCCTGGCTCTATTTGTTTGCAAATTGGGTGAGTCTATCCCCTCATTTACTTACCTTCTCTTGGGTGTATTCCTGTAAGTTATAATCTGTGTTTGGGTGAGTTGCCTAGTTTTTCTGTTGCTAGCTGAAGGAGTGAGTTACCATATTCTCTATTTAATGTGGTACCAAATTAACTAGGGCACTACAGAGGCTACATTTAAACCAGTGACTTCATTTAAACTCTAGCAAAATAGGTTATACCAACCTAAGCTAAATCAGCACAAATAATAAGTCCAACGAATCTTCATGAATTAAGTCCACGGGTTGAGTTTGAAATGCTTGCAGATTAAGTCCACATTATATTGAAGATACTCAAGATTCTTTATTTGTCACATGGGAACTATATCTATGTACCATTCACTGACAGTATATACCTACTCTTTATGCCAGTCGAAGATTTGATGAACATTTCCAAAAACTATTTTATCTTTCCCTTTCATATATTCTGGTATTCCAGTTTTATTCATGGTGGCCATGTAGCCCTGAAAGAGAGAGAGAGAGAAAGCGAGAGAGAGAATTTTCAGCTTTGAGAATACATACAATCTAAATATAATACAAAAATATTTATTAACACAGTGGGCAAGACAGTAGGTTTACCTCAACTATAAGACCTAGATCCTCCACATATAACTTCTCTGTCTCTACCAACTCTGTCAACACATAACTACAAGAGAGAGAAAGAAATGAAACGAAATGAAAGTTTCTAAGATCTGCAGAAGTGTGTTATAATCTCTCAAGATCAGTTATAGATAGGTCACAACCTACATGCTTTTTTCTAAGGCACTTCTTCTTTCCTCTTCACCATCGCCATGGGCCGAGGATTGGCTGAATTTCTCATCAGTCTCTAACGAACTGCCTCCACCAGGTAGCAGGTTCTTAAAATAGAAAGGTGTTGTCTGGTGCATTACACAAACTGTAAAGCTAAAAGAACTATGGCATCAGAACAGCATGCTATTATCGAGATTACCCATCACTCTTAAGTGTGTGTGTCTTTGCATTTACCTCTTCATGATCAGTTAGGTGAACTGAATTGTCAGATACTTTGACTTCTGGTGCTCTGTTTAAATACTACAAAAAGGAAAGAAGTGATATTTTTTACATTAAAGCTATCTTTTCTGATATGATTTCCACTGATTTCTACTGTAAATTAGGTGTAATGTACTCCTAATCAGCCAGAGTGTCCACTGGGTGCTGCCTTTTTTAGAAGGTAATCCACCAATCACACTTTGGGCAAAGTTCAAGCTTAATTTAGCTGCTAGCATTTTCAGCTTTGCAACATGCATTTGATCATTGTAACAGTTAATAGGGTAACACTTTACACCAAAATTATTTACAGTCAGGTTGGATACAGCTTATAAACCATTAATAAGCAGTTATAAACAAGTTAGAACAGTTGTCATACATTGACACAGACTCACTATTTGGCAAGAACTCTTGCTAGTTGCTTAGATTATTTTCCCTTTTTTCAGGCATGTCTCAGAATGTCAGCTTCATCTGGGATTTGTTGACCATTAAAATGCCAGCTCTTGCTAAATAGTGAGCCTACATTAATGTATGACAACTGTTATTACTCGTTTATAACTGCTTATTAATGATTTATAAACTGTCTACAAGCTAATTGACAATTATTATAAATTACTGATAGACCCTTAATAAGGGTAGTCTTATTATAAAGTGGTACTTGTAACAAAATGTTACACAGTGTGTGTGATACTAGTTAAAGGGTAAAATATTTAATTACTTGTTAGCTACATTAGTCTTGTCTCTTCAGCACAAAACTAAAGTATCTGAATTTGGATATGCAACATGTAGTGGCTGATAGACTACAATGACAAACTGTAAACTGTTTTTCAGTAACCTAATTTAACTCGAAGTTTACTGAATGGAAACCCACCACTGGTCCATCTGATGGTGACTGGCCGCTGGACTCCTGCTCTGTGCTGACTATACTGTAGCTGTGTGAAAGTGGCACAAATGGGAAAGCCTGTCGATCTGGATTATTTCTGATGTCTGACCTCTGGCCTTTGCCCCCTTGTCCCAGGCTGAATCTGCAGAAGGGACTGCTGAGCCACTGTCTCAGAGCTTTGACAGAGCGCTGGGGAGATGAGGAGGTTTGGCTGCTGGGGCCTGATGGCCAGTGGTCACCAGGGGAGGTGGGCGTATTGTCATCAGGGGAAATGGAACTGGCCGAGGAGTCAGGAGTGACATCTGTAAGTCCTGAGAAAGACTCTGGAGAGAAAGAAAGAGAGAGAGAATAAGGAGCCTGTAACTAGCTTACATATTAGGCACTTCAAATGTGCACTTTTATGGAGAACCCTTATTAAAAACATCTCTCAATCTCTAATGAAGTTACTGATAGTAAAAAATAGTTTTGTCTGAAATACCCTGATCCACCATGATATCCTGCATTTAACTTATATGGCCTGGTGGTTAGGGAGTTGCCCCTTTCATCGGGAAAACTGTGGATTCGAATTCCAGTACTGCCAGTAGCTTCACTTGTGTGAATGAGTTAAAATTCAGATGACAAATGTGTGTTCACACATGACAAATGGTTCACTTCACTTTTAAGCCTAAACCTAAACCAAATCCTAACCCTAATTCTAAACTTAACCCTGGAACTAGACCTAACCCTAATGTTGTGTCTGATAGTTTGAAGTTATGCAAATTGTTGTGAGTCTTTGTCAGTATAATTGTTTCCCAAATAGGAATTTATCATGTGTATGGAATTTATCAAGCTCTTTGGCATACAGGGCCCCAGCATACTCATCCAAGTCGGTGCTCTGATGGTAGATGTGGCCATATATATGGGCCTGCATTTCAGTTCCTCACACGCATAACTACATAACCAAAATATTGGTTTCATTGTAGTTTCCGAACAACGTTTAAAAGCTGATGCGTAAAAATTCAGAATAAGATTTTGTCAGGGACAACACTAGGATGGAAAGACAAGGGGGGCTTTGCCCCCAGGGTTGTGGGGAAGGAATTAGCGTGTATAGAGGGCTGAAACCTTTTCATCAAACCTTTCCTTTCACTTAAGGAAACAAGTAAAGTTAAGCAGTGAACGGTTATGGACACTCATTCTATCATTCTGTTGAACTGAGTACAAACGGCGCTACCAGAGAAATTTTACTAAACAGGCTCTAGTTGCTACTCGCTAACAAGCAGCGCCGTGTAGCTTCACCTGGGTCCTAATGCCCGCCTTCTACCTACAGCAGCTTCAACAGCCAGTATATCATTTTCATTCAATAATGATAGCTAGACTTATTATTTTTCATTTCAATTCATAGTCTTGTTTCTATTTGTAAAGTGTATCTGCACTCAGTTATATCTTGTGTGAAATGTTTGGATAGATAATTTTAAAATAATATAATAATTACTATATATTTAGGGTGGCTTGGGATAATTTTGGGGGGGCTTCAGACCCCCCAAAATAGACCTAACAATGCCCATGGATTTTGTTGTGTAGATGAATAGATGTTCTTTTCTGTGCATGCAGTTTAATGGTTGATATGTTGCAGTTCAGTGCATGTCATTAGAACTGCTCCAAACTGGGCCTGTCTGATATCTTCCAAACATCCTGTGGAACAGCAATGAGAGAAAACACACATTATTAGAGCAACGTGCCTGTACACTGCAGACCACTGCGCTGTTGTGCAACCCTTTAACTCCTGGGGGCCCCTGTTCCCAGATGAGGTTGTTTCACAGTTTCACCATGAACTTTTTCCAGCATTACCACAAACATTCCTCATGTTGCTATTTCTGTTGGTCCCTCCACATACGTATTCAATATTCCTTTATAAATATATCTGCAGGGTAACGGAGCACATTCTGCCTTATAAGCCCATGAGCAGCAACAGTGATGTGTTGACATCAGTGTGGAGGTGGGGCAGAAAGGCAGAGACAGGAGCAGTTATCGGCTCTCTGTTCAGGACAAGGATTAGCTGACTGTAAAGGACAAAAAATCATAATCCTGCACTAACCTACAAAACCAGAACACACACTCATACACACATTAGTTTTTGGGCAATATCACATCTAAAGTACTCACATAATTTCATTGGCAAAATAAATGTTTTGAATACAATAAAACAAATGTATAGCTATGTAAGAGTAAGCACTTTGGTGGATTTTTATGGCTCCATTAACCATATCATTAAATGACTGTGGGTGGATACATTGTTTGTGCTTTGTATTTCAGGGACTATTTGAGGAGTAAATGTCCTCAGAATGATAGGAATATCAAAAAATCTTTCAAAGTGGGGACATTTTGCCAGATTAGGGTTAGGTGTAGGTAAGGGATAGGGTTAGGTGTAGGTTAGGTTTAGGGGTCCATAAAATGAGTTAATGTCAAATATAGTAATTCTAAATGTGTATGTGTTTGTGTATGTGTGTGCATACACACACAAAATGATCCCCCAGGACTCACACATTTGTATTTAAGTTCACAGGGATCAGGAAAGAAAAGAAGATTTATTTAGGACAGGCACAGGGCCTTTCTGGTAATACACACACATATTACCATTGCTGGAATATAACTTTGTCTCTCAAAAATAGAAGGTTTAGAAGAAGGCAATAGAAGAAACTTTCTTAACCTATAATAGAAAATGCATTTTGGTAATTTTGTACTATTTATATTTATCAATTTATAATGAACATTTCATACAATTCAAAGACAGCTGTTTTTAAAATATGTGAAAATATGTAAACTATTGATTTTAAATATTGCTTGGGGATCTTTTTAATGGTTGAGCATGTTACCTTATATCTTTCTGTGCAATTTGAGTAACATATCTTGACAGTATCTCAAGAGATACAATTAAAACCCCTTCACCTCTGCTGCACACACTTTTCCCCAGGAAAGTAGTTGCTGTTGCAGTTGTTGTTGTTGTTGTTGTTGTTGTCATTGTTCTTATGGTAAATACACTACTGTCTAGAAGGTTGGGATCACCGTAGGATTTTTTTCAAGCAAATCTAAAAGACTGATTTTGAAGTGCAATGCAAATACACACTGTAAGTGTAAACCACCCCTTGCCTTTATCATAACGGCACAGATTTGTGGCATCATTTCCAGCAATCTTTGGAAATAACTTGTGTTCAAATCCTCCCAGCAACTATACATGCATACAAACATTTCTGTCTCATTTACTGGATGCTCATTTCGAACTTCTCAGTCCAGCTCATCCAATGCAGCTTAATGTGATAAAGATTTGGAGACTTGGGAGGCCCCCCAAATTTTTGCTTTTCTTTGAAGAATGCAATTTTGTCCAGAGATACATAAACCAAAAGGAATTGAGTGATTTTGAAGATTTGAATCCCTTGAATCCCTTTGTGACTAAATAATGTGTTACTACAGACTATAAAATATTGAAAACATCATGAAAAATTAGTTTTAAGTATTTTAATGTTTTATTGTAACATTGAGTGGGCCTTAACTTCTGGCCTATAGTGCTAAGGATGGGCAGTTGACTTTACAAACTTTTCTATGTCATTGATCTCCTTTTAACATTGATGGCAGAGATGCAAGGTCTAGAGATTTAGAAATGTAGAGGTAAAGAACAGAGACTTACCTTGCTCTCTAATTGTGTAGCACTCACACGTGCCCAAAATCTTCTGAAAGAGGTTTGTACAGCCACACCCCCTCAGGGCACGATGCTCCTCCATGCCCACTCTATAACACACTGCATCAGCTTCGAACCTGGCTCAGGGTCTGAATACAAGCGTACTCACACGCACACACGCCTACTTCAGATATAATCCCTCAGTCATGAAGCCACACTAGACATCAACATAATCTCCAATCCATTATACTCTATCCAGGCAGATAGAACTCTGCTAGAATCTCTGGACTGATCTTCTCTGAGGTCTCAAGAACAAAGGAAAAAGTGAGAAAATCTTCAGATGAGGGAAGTTCCTCTTCAGCTCATTCTCATCAAACAGAGAGGATAAGTGTCTCTGTGTGTATGCGTGCGTGTCTGCATGTGTGTGTGTGTGTGTGAATGTGGAATAAATAGATAAAGGGGTGGAGTTCTATCCTCATTTTCTGCCCCCAATCCCCATCCCTTACTTACACCACAAAACATAGTCCTTTCAATGGTCATTTGCTGCAATTCTGATCTATATCTCATCTCTCAGTTTCCTCAGAACACTAGGCATCACCTACTTCATATTTTACCCCTTTAAATGACAAAGCATACAATACTATAGCTATGACACAGTACTATATGTAAAAATAGGACTTTCTCTTTTAAGAAAGATCTGTAGCAGGGCTTGCAACTGTCTTCAGGTGAGCCCTGATGATGCCAGAGAGCACAACTGACCACTTCTCTGGATGGGTCGGACTGGTCTCTTTCTCACTTCATCACTGAGCATGATGCTTGTCAGCGTGGGTGTCGTTACACAATTAGCAGTTAGTGTTCTCCTCTAAGTGCATAAAGCTGCCCAAAGCAGCGTAAAGTGGTATTGTGAAAAAGATTCATTGCCGTTTCAGGCGATTCAGAGGAAGCACATGTGAGCCTTCATCTTCTCAGTGGTTGAGGTGTCGTGATTGGGGGAGAGCCCAACTTATTTGTGGAACTGAACATTTTGGGAACAATTTAAAGCTTATGATCATCTGCTATTATTTTTTCTCAGATCAAGTGGATATAATCCTGTTGAAATGAACTGCATCATATTAGAGCATGAGGGTTACCGAGCATGTAGAGGGCACGCAAATGCAAAAAGACATATAACACTAATATACTGAACAAAGTATATTACATGATGTATCAACAAATTACAAATACACAAACAGGGGTATAAATACAAGCAGGTAAACTGGGTAAACAGCTCTGATGGGCTGGTTTTACAAACAGACAGGTGAACATGCTCAAAAGAAGGGCAGGACAAGGGTGGAGCAAGAGACCTAAACAAAGCAGGCAGAACACGGGTGTGAATGAGTGACTTCACAGGGAAAGGAACTGATGCTTGGAAATGGGGAGACAGGAGAGAGGACAAAAGAGTGAACACTGGGCAGGAGAAGACACCAGGATAGATAAAGGATGGGACAGAAAATGGGGAAGAGCCATAAAATAGAGAGAGGCCAGGAAGTGGCAACAGGAACTGGACACTGGACTGGACAGCAGACAGGACACAGGACTGCACTGGGAGTGGAGAAGAGGCCTGTGTACAGAGCCAGACTGGGAACAGGATGGAAGGCTGGACATGAAACGCCTGGATGTGGAACTACACAGGCAATCAGGCACAAAACAGAATATGTAGACATTTCAGGCGAGCAAGGCATAACACAGGACTTTAGACTAGACAAGCAATGTGACAGGGGCACAATGTGTAACAGAAACCTGGGGCATGACAGCAGGACGGGGATAAAGATGGTGATAGACACTACCCTGGATAGGGATAGACAGAGACGAAAACTTCAATAGCGACATACAAAGGAACTGAAATGGGAACATGATCTGAATTCACTGTAGGTATAAAGAACATAAAGAGAATGCGGGGTCAGGTGCAGGTGCAACCACCAGCATGGGACTGAGTGGCTGGACCAGAAAGCTGGACGGCCATGAGTGCAGTGCCAGGCAGCTGCGCAGCCAGTGAGGCTGGGCCATGTGACTGGGCATCAGGTGGCTGGGTGTCCGGCAAGGTATGGCCTGGTGTATACAACAGAAGAGCCAGCTACTTGGGGCCTGCATGCTTGGTTCCACAATCTGCAGTCCGGTCTACTCCTCTCCCTAACAAACCAAATTTTTCCATGACCTATAAGTGGGACAGTGGGGGTGGGACGTGTCATGTTCTACTGATGTTTTTTTAGTTTCAGCCTTCTAGGTATACAAGTGACAGGGCCAGGATCTCACTTCTCACCTCCCTTCTCACAGGCCAGGCAGCAGAATTAGCCACAGCGGTGGACACAGATGTAGCTCATTCATATCCCAAATTTATCTGCCAGTTCAGGGCCACATTCCAGCATCTCATTAGTGAGGTGGAGACCAACTCTCGGCTGTATCATCTCCTACAAGGTGAGTGGTCCATGAGCCTGTATGCAGCCAAATTCCGGACCTTGGCTGTTCAAACAAACAGTGGGAATTGGCTTCAGTTTGGTTGTGGTGCCTCTTACCACTCTAACGAAACCATGTCATCTCAAATTCAAATTCAAATTCAAATTTTATTAGTCACGTACACATTATACACAGTATGATGTGGAGTGAAATGCTTATATGACTGCTGATAACCTATAATATAAAAGGA
>JBBPDC010181406.1:0-56972 GCA_037974485.1 Hemigrammopetersius urotaenia | reverse complement strand
CTCTCTCGTTCCTGACTTTTCTGTATTTAAACCTCGGGTTTATATTTACATTTTCTTTAAGGGTAATGTATTAAACTATGCCCACCTCTAATTCTAATATTAGTGTTTTAAAGCATTTACTGCTCTGCTTTTCCCAAGATGTTTGCACAGCACTGTATGTATGTATTTGTGGCCATTTGATTCTGTGGGGCTACAAAGGCACTGAAGTGAATAAAAGATATGTTGGCCTATAGTAGTACATTTTTAGAGCATAGTCATGGTTTAAAAGCACAAGAAAGTTTAAAAACAAATGCCAAAGATATTTTTTCTTCCCCTCCCTTGTTTTGGCGCCCCCCCTGGTGGTGCGCCCATGTGCACCGCATATACTGCATACCCCATTTTTGCGCCACTGGGCTCAGGTCTTGTGTTGATGTTTGGGTCAATATACTGAACATTGCAAACGAGGACAGACTGTATTGCAATCAAAATCAGAAACCTTCATTGATCCTAAAAAACGATTTTGCTACAATTGCACAGACACACAGACTCAAACACAAGAACAATATAAAATATAAAATCAAAATAAAACTGTACTAAATACTCCGTACTAAATACTATGCTGTACAGTATACACAAAATGCCATGTTCAGTAAGAGAAGTGGATAATAATAGCTACTACAGAGAAATAAATTGACAGCTGAAATAGTTTATTAGTTAACACAAATGGTGGTTTGGAGTTGTTTTTATACAAAGTGATATTGCACGTAATGATAATGATTTTGTACAATGAGAAATCTGGGTTTCTTATTGGCAATAGGTTTTTGCACAGATTCTGTGGGTTTGGGACAGGGAGAGGAGTTTAAAGAAACAGAGGAAATTGCTTATGCTTCAAATGATTTCCGAACTCAAGAGTTTCAGAATCCAGCACTCAACAGCTGTTGTTGCCTTTAGAAGCTTTCACTTCAAAACAACAACTTATGTTTGGCCAGGGCAGCTCTAGCAGGGCAGAAATGTGAGGGCAGGTGGCTTCCAACAACAAGCTATGCTTTCAGTGTTTGTCTACAGAGATTGCATGTCTTTGTGCTTGAGTTCATAGCACATAAGTTGAAAGTGGTGTCCAGGTAATGTTGGCTAGGTAGCGTAGCGTTTACTTGATGAGCACAATTGTTTAATCGGTTATTTCATAAGCACCATTGTTTCGGACACACTAATTTTATGCCAGTGCATTAGCCCTGGCCCCTCGGAGGCCTATGGCAAGCCCTCCGCTGGATTTTTCCTCCTCTGCTTTCTTCCCTGGACTAAGTCCATGCCTTGCTCTTTACCACCCCGACCCCCTTCCCCCCACCTCACCGTTTTTCCTCGCGCACCCGCCCGTTTTTATGCCTAGTTTAAATGCAGATTATTTAGGATTGCTCTGCATTATTCATTCTCCTTCTGGGTCTTGTGACAAAGCGGGCGCTTCTGACATCCCGGCACTGGCGCGAGCTGGAGCGCGATCGTGAGCGGCAGGGTCCCCATCGAAGAAGCGCGCTATTATTCTGATTACACGCTTCGCAAGGTCTCCATGCTCCCGTAGTTACCGGGAGCGGGGAGGGTGGGCATGGGGTGGGGAGATGGTTTTGAGGGGAAGGGGGACAGGGGGGGCTGGATACTGCGTTTAATCACTTCAGTGGCACCGAGCGTCCTGGCCTCTCGAGAGCGCGAGCCACCCGACGCTCCTCATCAAGAATCCAATCAGTTTGGCGCACTTGGGGCTGAGACGAGGAGCGATTTTCTGCCGCTAACATAAAGGCTAGGCTCACTGCATATGCAAATGGAAGAGAAAATTAACACTTTTTCGGGGACGCTCATATCAGTCGGAGCATGAGGTGGATCATTTGCTTTTTTCGATTGCGTTTTTTTGTCGATCTTTGCTGAAATTGAACGCTCCTTAACGAATTACATACTTTAATCAGAGCCGTCTGTTCCTGAGCAAAATGCTGGGGGAAGTCAGGAGAGCAATGGCGCTGGGCTGATCCACATAAACAACTACTGCATTACAAATGACGCCCTCTTAAGGCCCCACGCCAGCATAAACACCGGGAAGAGATCAAGACTTAAGTACAAGTAAAAGTAGCATTAAGAAACACGTATCTGTTTAAAAAAGAGGTGCATTCAGCAACTATCAGTACAACGTCTAAAGTTCTCACTATACTGTTAGATAGCTGTATTGTCTATTTGTTTTGTTCCAGATGTACATCCTATTCACACTGTACTGTTGTATTGTGTTGTTTCTGTCATTCGTTGCACCTTGTTCAATGTTGCTAACTGCCTTCTGTGCAATATCATACTTATGGTGCAATACTAGTCACACCTGAAGGTGTACAACACATTCACACTATGCTGTTACACTGCTGGGTCTATTTATCAAAGTCAAAGTCAAATGTATTGTCAATTCTGCCATACGTACCAGACATACCAAGAATTGAAATTACGTTACTCTCAAACCCCAGGTGCATACATGTAACATTAAATACAAAAGGTGCAATTTAAAAAATACAAACAAATACAATTATACATATAATCTATAAAAATATGGTGCAAAAAGAGCAATATTGTAGTAAAGTATAGTAAAGATTGTATTGTCTCTGTCATATCTTGCACTTTATTCAATGCTGCTAACAGCCTCTTAGGCAACAGTCACTCTGGAAGGTTATACAGTTACATTGTTGTATTGTCTACCGCATTGTTTCTGGAACTCTGCTGAATGTTGACTGTTGTTGTATTTTGAACACACGTGGCACATGGAGAAACATCTCATCACACAATGTACTTGTCCGCAGCTGCTGATGACTATAAAGTAAGTGTAATAATCTAAATAAAATAATAAAAGTGACAGATGTTAAGGAAGGGAAAGCATATCTGAATCAACTAAGAGTGGAATGGAGTAACATATTGTCAGTGACAAACTAAACAAGGACAAAAGGAGCAAATTCCTCACAAAAGTATATTATGGAACAAAAGGAAAGAAAAAGAAAAACTTGTTCTGTCAGTCTAAAATATTTTTAATTGATTAAAAAAACAAGCCACGTGGTGAGATGGCCTCATTACCATGTAACCCCTAATATATGCACACATGCAAATTATATTACCTTATTTGACACTGAGCTGAGAAATATAGTATGTTTATGGGAATGTAACCACTTTGAAAGAGAGACAGTTTTATATTGACTGGACTCACGGCCAAGCATTTGTTTCTACTGGGGTTTGGCAGTGCCACATTGACAAACCACACACTATGTTTGGCTACTCTGTGATACTAGAGCTTGGGGTCTGTAGAGTTAGTTGTGATTATGATTACGATTATGATTACATAGATTAAGGGGGCCATTGTGAGTACATCTGAATATTGGTCGGGACGTGTGTCCCCCTATATATATTATGATTACGCCCATGGTGCCCTAATCACAGAACTGTTTCTTTCTACTCCATATAAATCTGATGTTGTGACAGATCATAACGCTAAGCTATAAGCTGAGTAGGGAGAGTAGAAAGTAATTTCAAGCCAATAAAGACTTAAATACAAGTGAAACTAAAATGAACATGCTAGCTCAGGTGCTAGCAAACATGAAACAGTCTTTGTATCATAGCTACAGCAGGACAGTGATTTTTATTACAGTGCCCCCTGTAGTCATACATGAGCACACCAAACCATACAGGGTGAACAATGTAAAATTCGTTCTCTACATTTAACCCATTCACCAAATGAAGCTGCCACCAATAGGGGGCACCTGCGGCGCAGTCTGTGGGGACATTACCTTCCTCAGAGGTACTTCAGTGGTGCCACTGCAATGCCTTTGACTCACAAATACAAAAACACTGCTTCATGCACAGCAAGGAGGGATACTCTACAAATTTGCATCGACCTTTTTAGTTTTATTTTTCAATCAATACTTCAACTCGAATCACTTTTTGTCATCTAACAATATAAGAACATGTGGAAGTTGTGGCTATGGTGTTTGAACTTTCTGACATGGCTCCTGCAGTAGTTTGAGTGCGGAAGTGAGTTTTGCCCTGCTAAAAGAATAAGAAGTCCTCTGTTTTGGTAAATATGCTAAATTATCCGATAAAGGTAAGCATTTGACAGACAGTTAAGCTTTATGCATTACAGGCATTCAAATAAGTCAGTATTTCTTTGAAAAATGTTCTCACTCATCTTTACAAGGTACCAATAAATCTGAGGCCACGAGCTCCTACGCTCCACTCCCTAGTGGAAATGGAGTGCACTCTTTGGGTGTAGAAGCCATCATTTCCTAGCCTCTGCAGTGTAGTGCACTATATAAGAAGTGGAGAGGCATTTGGGATTGAGCCCACGTTTCTGGTTGAACATTATTATTCTGATTTAGAGGAAAAGCTGTTACTGCAGCATGAACCAGAGATGCGGTTGTGTTTGTTGTATTTAGATTCTTTGCATTTGCATTAAACGCAGAATATGGCTTGAGCTGCGCTGCCCTCAACCCATGACCATTTTTTTTCTTTAAGCGTTGGAGTGGTTAAACTGTCGCGTGCTCACTGGTGATTACCAGCACATTCAGCTTTTACGTCTGCTACCATTTCCCGCCCTCGCCTTGATCCTAAGTGACTGAAGCACTAGATACCCCCCCCCAACCACCGCCCAACCCCCTCCATTTCACTCTCGTCCCTTGAGGAAGACTGTAATCAGCGGCTCCAGAGCGCGAGGAGCACGGAGTGTGCTATTCACACACTCTCAATACGCATGTGTAGAGCCTAATGGAAAGGGTGGCACCTGCCGTGGAAAGTGAACCAGGTGTGTGAGGGATCAGTTTTAGCTTGCCATGGATAATTTTGGCATCCACCTACTGCTGCCACAAAATAGACAAACCATACTGACATTAGACTTTATTTGAGGTTTTAACACACAGAAAGCAATGCAGGCCCAAACACAGTGGGGTCACCATTGTGTTGACCTTTAATAGTACTGGAATCTGCATAGTATACAATACTACAGGGTTGAATACATGCTTCTTATTTTGTTAACAAAAACAGACACTGGGTTTCATGGTCTAAATGGGAGGTTCCATTGCATAATTCAATGTTTGAGATGTAAACAAAGTAACTAATTTATAGCATTTAGCGAGCCTTAATTACAGGGGACAGTCTCCCTGGAGCAACTTGGGGTTAAGGGTCTTGCTCAGGAACCCAGTGGTGGTTTGCTGAAGGAAGGATTCACACCCATGCCCTCTTGGTTCAGAGACAAGTATCCTACCCACTAGACCAGTGGTTCCCAACCTGGGGTCCAGGCCCCCCTTAGGGGGGTGCTATAGATTGCAGAGGGTGCACACAATTTTGTCTACACTGAGGTTACACACTAAAGAGAAACTGAGGGTGTGTGTATGAGTATAAGATTATTTTTGTAATTAATCACTTTTCTCTTTTAGTGTGTCTATGCGGGTAGGAGTTGGGGTTGGGGAGCCTGGCTAGTCTTGGACACAGGCAAGGGGGGCTTCAGGGAGAACCACTGCACTAGACCACCACTACCCCAGAGAGTTAAATGTAGCATAAAAAGGTTGTCACAATGGTTGTGATAGGAAACAAATTTTCCAATGTCTACAATGCAAATCAAGTCATTTTAAGCATGTTTTAGGCCATAACCTCCTCGAAACAAACGATAGCAGATCTTATGCAGGGTTTCTGAAGAATTTAAGATATTTCTTTAGTAATGTCAGGATTTATGATAAGAATGCATGATCTGAGCATTCCTTTAACTTTCTAATTCTGTTTTTGCAAGAATTCCATATCTCGTTCAGCAAATATATACTATAAATGTGACACACGTTAATCTCAGTAATGACAAAGTTTTAAAATAAATTCTATAGTTTTTTTCAATGCAGCAAAAGGCAATTGTGACGAAATTAATCAACAGCGCCCTCTATGGGTGACATTTTACACTGGGTGGCAGATTTCAGTCTAACACCCTTCTCCAGTATCTCAGTGAGGCTTGTAGTGTAAGAGGAGTTGCTGTTTTAATAGACTGTTAAGTTTATCAGGGAGATTCATATGTTCTTAATGGCATGAACTGCTTTATCATACAACAATACATGAGAATGTGCAAAAGTTTCTGCACCTGCCTCGGAAGAGGGGCCCTATTTAGTTCGGTCCGAGTTTATTTGTATAGCCCTTTATACAATAAACATAGTTTTTCAAGAAATCCGGCCCCTAATGAGCAACTGCATGGCTCAGTTCACTTAAAAAAGATCAACAGAACTGCATCCTAGTCTTTAAGACGGATGAATCGATCAGAACTGTCTTACCCCAAGGGTTCAGGACAGTGTTATTAATATGGTTTAAGGCACTGTTTTACTATGTAGCACTAATATCCTTGCATGCTACTTTGTCCCTGTTAAGAAGTCTGATAGTAACCTCAGTAGGCCTGACACTATACAAAGAGCATGTCAGCTGATCACGACTAGCCAAATGCTTGAATTTCTCTCACTATCCAGTGTTGCTCTTGCCAGCAGTTAAAAGGCACAGAAGAAAAAAAGGCTGTTACACACAAAATAATGCATGATAACCTTCGTAAAGAAGTATCCTTTGGCGTACAAACGCACAGAGTGGACAGGAAGTGTGCTAATCTGAAACCTGATGCGAGAGGAAGGAAGGGCTCAGGAAGCGGCCTTCAGAGCTTTCACCAATCATATTCATCACAGGGCCCTGGCCCAGACTCATTAAGCCACAGCGCTGCACTTAACTAAACATCTTTTCCATAAAATAAATGCTTCCAGGTTACCCTCGGCACAGGTCGCGCTCGCATCTGATCTCAATTAGCCCCAGTGCGTAAAATGGCTCAGGCTCGAGCCCCAGTGATGGAGAGGATGCTGGACGTCTCTCAAAGCTGCTGGTTTACACAGTCTGTCGCTGGCTTTACTGGGACTCAAACAGACTTAAAAAAAATCTTTTCAACTCTTTTGGGTTGTTAAGCCATCTCAAAAAGTCATAGTGAAAATGATAATGAAAGCTCATATGCTCTAATTAGCATCACACATCTGAAATGTGGCTTCTGGCATAGTGAGATCTATAGCGAGGCTAAAAATAGTTGTTGTAG
Organism: Hemigrammopetersius urotaenia; assembly: GCA_037974485.1. Lineage (NCBI taxonomy): Eukaryota > Metazoa > Chordata > Actinopteri > Characiformes > Alestidae > Hemigrammopetersius > Hemigrammopetersius urotaenia. The sequence continues at coordinate 49,891 of JBBPDC010181406.1, read as the reverse complement.
TCAGACTGGACTGAATTTTTGTTCATATTTGTCAGAAACAACATAAGCAGGCTCAATTGGTAGACATGGTTTGAGATGAGCGTGTTGTTCTGGACATACAACTGGCGCAATGCTAATATTAGCTTCCACTACTAGCTGCCTCAGAGCTACAGGGCCAAGCCAAAAAAGCCATCTTCAGACTCTAATCACGTCTTAGTCATTTGCAATAAGGGGCAAACTGTGCACATATGTTTTTTTTGGTTAAACCTTCACTTTGAATCAGGATTTGGGTTCGGCGAGGTGGTCTACATTACGAAAAGAGCTCTCAGCCCATAGTGATGCCAGCCAGTGAGGCTCAGTAACCTACGTTAGATATGCTCACTGAGCGTCGTGTTAGGGAGTTGGTAGTGGGGGTGGGTCCCATTAAATAATTGCTTCCTGATGTGTTCTTTCCCTTGGAATATTAATTACATGCTGATTGAAATCTTTTTAGGGTCCTGGGGTTGAAACTATGAGGAGAAGTGAGGCCTAGTGCATTGAGAAGAGTGTCCCATTTGATGACGGGTTTAAATGTCATTACGGAGGAGATCTGACATTGGGTTTGAAGTTTGAGAAGAAGCAAGCCAGCATTTTGTTTTAAACACACTATTAATGCTGTTTCAAACAGGAGAGGAGCTGTTACAAGAAAGTTTCACATGGTGGCTAGAGGTTTTGGCAACGTTACCCAGATTAATAAGACCCTCGGCATGTAATTTTTCTCGCAGGTCAGGAACAAGAGGAGAAAGAAAAAGAACAAAACAAGCAGAGAGCTGCGGAGCATATGTTTTTTGTTCACCCGGAGGCCTCGAAGACACATTCTGTTTGGAAAGGATGCCAAAACAGAGCAGAGAGAGAGAGTTCTTTCATTTGTTTGTCTCAGTCTCATGCAATCCCTCTCCCTTTCTTTATGAACACTTACACGCCACTCATCTCCACTTACAATGTCTTACAACAGTTGTTTTTCATTGCAGCTTCATTCTAACACAATGTAGGAGCCCTAAAGTGGCCCTTTAGTGCCACATTTTCAGACAGTCTGATCCTTTCCTTTGCTCTGACAAATATACTAAATATGGTTATTGATGTAATAAACCCAATTTACACTTTACATCAAATGTCTGGTTCATTAATTTTGCACTGGACCTACATGGCTAATGTGAAATTTAACTAAAGTGTCTAGCCACCACATTATCACTGCTTAAATCATTACACACTCATCTCATGCCATTTTTGCATTTTTCCAATTCTGCTGTGCTAAGCTTTAGTTCTGGTGCTTTAAATTCTAGTTCTGGTGCTTTAAATTCTAGTTCTGGTGTGTTAAGCTCTAGTTCTAGTGTGTTAAAGTCTATTTTTTTCTTGTGTCAAGCTCTAGTTCTGGTGTGTAAATGTCTTGTTCTGGCGGGTTAAGCTCTAGTTCTAGCATGTTAAGCTCTAGTTCTAGAGTGTTAATGTCTAGTTTTGGTGTGTTAAGCTCTAGTTCTAGTGTGTTAATGTCCAGTTTTGGCGTGTTAAGCTCTAGTTCTAGTGTGTTAATGTCTAGTTTTGGCGTGTTAAGCTCTAGTTCTGTTGTTTTAAGCTCTGGTTGTGGTGTGTCAATGTCCAGATCTGCTGTGTTAAGCTCTAGCTCTCTAGTTCTTGTGTGTTAAGCTCCCTCTCTTGTGCTTTAGTAATACAGTCTGGTCTGTGAGGCCAGAGCAACTAAGCTATTATAATAAAGATTATCGTACAATACAAGGTTATTTCTATTATTATTATTATTATTATTATTATTATTATTATTATTATTGCTATTATTATATGGATGTGTAAATTAGCTCTAGCTGAGTTATACCAATCTAAACAACATGCTCACCAGACTTTTCAAGTTTTTCTCTGTCTCATTTCTTTAAACACTACTTGTACTGCAAGTTGCTTTTCATCCGATCTGTTATGCTGAGGTTTTCGTTTTATGATAAAAGGCATATTTGAAAGTATATTGTATCTGATGCTGCCGTGAGCTGCAGGAGAGATATATTGTGGTAATGACTGGTCATGACTAGCAAAACTGACAAAGTTATAATCACAAGGCTGTAAATGAAATGTTTTAAATGGTTTTACTGTATAAAGGGTGGCCTGATTTGATCAGTTTGTTTGTGGGTTTTTTCCTCTGATAAAAAAATGTCCTTATGTCTTAAGTGTTGAGTCAGTTAAAGGCAAATCAAGTCACGAATCAGTTAAGGGTCTGAGACAACTCAGGTCATTGCCAGGTCACCTACTTCTATAGATGTGAGAATGGAGCGACTTGCTGTAATACAGTACATTGCAGTATGACACAGTTTCAGAGTGTGTTATAAACAAAAGCAGTTATACTGCATTTTCCATGAGGCAGTTTATAACTGCACCAAAAATGCATTTTACTGCAATTTAATGCAGGATAAGTTTTGTCTTGCAGTAATTCCTTTGGAAGTGTTTATTTTTGGTCCATCCACCCTGAGTCAGGTGTGCTAAGAAGTGCATCAAGCTGTGCAAGCTGTGCACTGGCTCTTGCGAGTTGTGCCCCATCTTCAAAACGTGAACACAACTCCACCAAGTGGTCATGCATGATCCTAAACGTGGAAATGTGAAATTTCTTAACTGCACCTTTATTTGTTAAGGTGTCTAAGTGGGCATAACTTCGCACAAACAGCCTATTTCACATTTGGCGCCAATTCATGTCTGACTGCATGACCTGATTCTTCCAGACATGGAGCTTAAAGTCCTGGCAGATCCTTAGGAAACTCAGAGTCTTCTTACTCTCTTTGGGAAATCTCAGGTTGCAAAATGAATCCCTGAAAAATCATAATGTTCTGCACACTTGGGGCTTTGTTTTTAGGAACAACGGCTTCACTTTAAAATACACTTTGTTTTGGAGGACTGCACTTTTAGGATTTAGCAGATGAATATCCCCTGAATTGTTTCTCCTGTATATTTGAGGGTCAAAAACTGAAAAACCACAAGTGCTTGTTCAAAGTGGGTTTCTAAAAGCCTTGGGTTAAACCAGTGGACACCTGAATTAGTCTCTTCGGTTTGGAAATAGCACCTACAGCCTAATTAAACAACAAAATAGATATATTTTCACACAAAAGTAACGTGGCCCACTTATAGTCACATGTGAACACAGCACAGAACAGCATGAACCCGAGGAGCAGTGTGTGGGGATGGTACCTTGCTCGAGGGTATCTCAGTGGTGTCACTAGCAGTCCAGGGATTCAAACCAACAACTGATAGTCTTCCCAATTGGTGTTATGAATACTCAGACAAGTAAAAGTATTAAAAATTACCCTATATGTCATGTCTAACAATTGTCAACAGAGGGAGACAAACTACAGCAGAAGCAGCGCCCTTTAAAATACTGCAGTTTCCCTTTAGGGTAAAACATTTGCATTGAATGCTTTAAATTGCTGTTTTATAAATTTCATTACTGAAACTGCAGTATAACAGTATTTGTCTATAACACTGCACTATGCCACTGCAGTGTAGTTACGCATCATGCACTAGCTTAAGGAGCAATGGCAGAAAAAACTAGATACTTGATTTGTTGATGATTAACTACATACCATGCCATTTTTGCACCTACGATAAACTGTTTGTTGTTTGTTGTTTAAGGGCTCCTAATTGGTTCTTGAAGACAAAACTTTAACTGGTATAGCATATACACATTGTTATTCCTTTGAACTTGTTTTTTACTCTCACTTAATCTCACTAAAACACATTTTTAGAACATAATTAAATTGTTAAATGGAGTCACTTGGTATGAAATTCTGTTGTAATGAAATGCACAGAGTCAGACATGTTCACAGTGGTAGTGTATGCTCTTGCATACATTTATTTTATGAAACGGTTATGATTGTGCTGCCTGAGACACTGTTTTAGGTTCCTAGCAGAGAGGTATGCAAGGCAAAATGAGACCAGAAATGATTTTACCATCACTGGCATTACATATAAAACCAAAACGACATGTGTAGGTTATCTGATGGATAGTATGATTAATACCTATATACAGAGTTTTGTTTTTACATACTCTGAGTGTGTTGAGAGAAGGATGCTAAGGATGGAGCTGCAGGGATGAGAAGAGGAAGGCCTAGTAAGAGGTTTATGGGTGTGGTGAGAAAGGACATGCAGGCAGTTGTTGTGAGAGAGGAAGATGTAGAGGACAGATTGAAATGGAGACAGTTGCTCCACTGTGGTGACCCTTAATTAGGAACACCCGCAAGTAGAAGAAGATTTTTTTAGACCATGTAGTAACCAAAAAATGAACGTTTTCAGATTGATCTCATTTTGTATCATTTAGATCTTTTAAATCTGAAAATTATAACATTTTGGGAGTCCTATGCTACTGGTTTCACATATTGCTTTGAATTTAGTGTTGGATAATTAAGCCACAGAAAGAGCATGATGGACCATATCTGATTAATGCTGTTCTTTCATTTAATGTGATGTTTTTATGGCTTCTGCCATTTGTTAAATTCAGATATCATGCTTAATGGTATTTTGTAATTTAAGCCTTTTAAATAAATTGATTGTTTCCAGGTCAGATCAGGAGCCCTGGTCTCAGTATTGATTAATAATAGCTGATCCCGGTTTAATCATATCTGCAAATGAGAGCTGTATTCCTTTTTCACCTGAGCTGGTTGTATTTGGTAGAGTCAAGTAGGTGTTGATTGTCATTTTCATTATATGTACTGTATGGACAAAAGTATTGGGACGCGTTCACCAACAGGGACTTCAGAGTTGAGGTCAGGTCTCTGTGCGGGTCCGTCAGGTTCTTCCACACAGAACTCATCCAACCATGTCTTTATGGAGCTTGCACTGTGCACTGGGGCACAGTCATGCTAGAATAGAGGTTCTTCCCCAAGCACTGTGTCCACAAAGTTGGAAGCATGGCATTGTCCAAAATGTCTTGGTATGCTGAAGCATTAAGAGTGTCATTAACTGGAAGCCCAAACTCTGAAATACAGGTGTGTCCCAATACTTTTGTCCATGTAGTGTATGTCAAAGACAAATAGGCTAGACAAATGCCAGAGATTTTCTTTTGAACCTGAGGCTCGCAAAACGATAGTACAACGGAATGTCAACGTGCACTGAAGCTCGGGTTGCAAAATGTGATTACACATTCGATGATGATGGAGAACATTTTTTGTGGAGCCACATTCCCGAGTCCATTTCCTGCTGGGCGTTTCCAACTGGTCTCTGTTCAGCTCAGTAAAAGAGACTGACACAAGCAGCTGTCGAATTAAGGTAAAGTAGATGTTTTTTTCATTGAATTAATACAAGAAAGCAAGAGGAATATTCAGCGTTTGTTGTTTAAAATTGGGTTTTCTGTTCCACCTTAAATGCTGCTGCAGTTCTATTGGGGAGACGCCTATAATAAACAGCATAAACAGCAGCGCTTTTAAGGTGGGGCGTGATCATGTCATTAAGAAACTCGTGCATACAGTCTAACTTTGTTCTCGTGTTTTTTTAACGTCAGATTGGTGCTCGCATGCTAAAAATCAAACCTTTTTTCGCTTTACGAGTCGAGTTTCACTTTTCCTTTCCCCTTCTGGGTGGTGATAATGTGATGTAGAAAAGTTATTTGTGGATATTGTATGTTTTTTTAACTTAGTAAAAGTTGTTATTTTATTGATTATATAGCAAAGCAAAGTTATACCGTGGGTTAGACTACGTTAACTGACAGCTACGTGCAGAATGTGCAGCGTTGCAGCTTGTTGAAGAGGGGCTTGACCATCATGGGCTCTTTTTTGTACAAGCCTCCATTGTACGATCTGAAAAGGCCCAATCTGTTCAGCAGTGTGGCGAATAACAAGTAAAGCCAGGCATTCTATGTCCAAAAGTTTGTGGACACCTGCTGATCGAATATTTCCTAAAATCAAGAGTGTTAAAGATGAGTTTGTCTCATCTTTGATGCAGTAACAGGCATCTCTCTTCTAAGAATACTTTACCTTATCTGTTGGAACATTGCTATGAGGATCTGATTGTATTCAGCCATGAGAGCATTACTGAGATCAGGTGTGGATGTTGGAAGGTTAGTTCTGGATCACAAACTCCACTCCACCCAGTGCTTTTGGAGCTGGAGTGAAGTTTGTGGATGCTTCTCTAAATCAAAAAATCAAGGTCTTAACGGGTGGTTTGTCCCCTCTTTGATACAGCAACAGGCTTTTCTCTTTTCCAAGAAGTTTTTACACTAGAACATTGCTGTGTCTGAACATTGCTGTGAGGATATGATTGCCTTAAGCCATGAACATTATTGAGATCAGGTACTGACGTTAGATGGTGAGTTCTGGATCATAATCTCCAGATCCAAAAGTATTGGATGGAGCGTCATCACTCCGTTGCTCCAGTACCCCACTGCCCAAAGTTGAGCTCCATACTTTTCTGGCCATGGTGACCTTGGGCTCATGTGTGATTTAGTGTGCAGTATAATTTTTCAGTGTGCACAGCTGAATACACCTTAAAGTCATGAATTAATACTTAAACGTCTGCAAACCTTTGCACATATAAGGCATAATAGGAAAGAACTGGATAACAGACTTTTGATATCTGAATGCAGGGTTCACCCAGTAACACATCCAGAATGTCTTCTGTGTGGGTGAGTATAAGTTATGCAAATGTTATTAAATTACTCATGTTTTTCATGTTTGAATGTGAACTAAGCGATTATATCTCTTATATTAAGATAAGATAAACCATTATTAGTCCCACAAGTGGGAAATTTGCTTTGTTCTGGCAGAAAGTGGACAGTACAAAGTTAGGAGCAGCATAAATTAAGAAAACAATAGAACAGAATAGAATAAAATACTATACCAACAGTACAGTATAAATGTACATAAAATGTACACTTTATCGAAATATAAAATAGTGTAAAAAAAAAGTAGTTTATTTCGTATTGAGGTTTTTGGGGATTATATAGATCAGATTGTATATTTTTCATGTCTTTGTGACTCTGTGCAGTTTCCTCCAGGATCAATAACGTTTTCTGATTCTGTTTCAGGATGATTTGAGCCTTCTTCTGGACTCACCCGACTCATTAACAGTTACTGTAAGAATGCCCTTCTTCTGCCTGAGTTTTATGATCATCTTATGAGCTTTTGAAAATTCGATCTGAATATTTTAATATGTTCTGTGTGTCTTGTCAGTCAAGTGCCAGAGGTACTGTTAAGGAAAAGCCAGGTTTCAATGCAGCCGAAGACGTTGCCGCTTTAAGGAAGGCCATAGAAGGCCTAGGTGAGGCACTGCAGAACTATTATTGACATTATTTTATTTGCAGTAACTTGCTGCACCCATATGGGAGATCAGTAAAGAATACCCACATTGTTTGACTGCAGTGACTGACCGAGGGCAGTTTTATCTGGAAGTAACTGTGTGTGTGGTGTGCTCTTATCAGGAACCAATGAGAAGACTCTGATTGACATTCTGTGTCAGAGGTCCAGTGCCCAACGCCAGCTCATCTGCAAAGCTTATCAACAAACTACTGGAAGGGTAAACCACACTATACTGGTCCCGACTCATTTTATGAGCTTACATTTCAAATATTTGTTTATTTCATCAGACATTTTTATGGTCCTTATAACAGGTGCCTCTTAAGAACTGCACCTGAATGGTTTTTATTTCCAACAAATGCTTGAAGTCAGTAGTCACCAAAATAGTCCTTCGCTAAGACATTTCTTCTGGGCATGTGGTTGGAATGCAGGACACAATTCGAGCCCAAAACCTCATCCACATGTCTGTACAACTTCACTAAAGATCTGGATGTGGTTTAAGAGACATTGTACATTAGGCAGATGCCCTTATCCAGAGCACCTTACAATCATTAAGTTACAGGGACAGTCCCGAGTTTAACCCGCTAGGCTACTAGGTGTTGTAGTTTCAGGGAAACAGTTGGAGCTATTTCAGTGACTACTGACTTCAGGCATTTGTTTGAAATGTCCGCCTTGTAATACCAGCACTAAACTAAAGGAGCAAAATTAATTGAAGTGGAAAATGTGTAACAAATGTGTTTCTTGCCAAACCATCCTTTAAGCATTCTGTAAAGGGGCCTAAACTCATGGCTTCATCAGAACTTTTTTGTCTTTTTTGAATGGCAGACTCTTGTCGCTGACCTGAAGGGCGACACTCGTGGAGACTTTGAGCATATCCTGGTGGCCCTAGTCACACCTCCAGCTGAGTTTGACTCCAAGGAAATTATACGGGCAATTAAAGTAAAAGACTGGACTCTTTCACTTATCACAACTCTCATCCTGTGTCGTTTTTTTGATATTTATCAAATCTGACTATATGCCATCCAAACTTTTAAAAATATAACTTTTAACACTGATAATAAGTATAAAACAATGGAAACGTCAGACATGCTCTCTAGCTGTGATTGTGTGGTTAATAGTCCTTCTCTGCCAATTCAGGGAGTTGGAACAACAGAGGCCACTCTGAATGAGATATTTGCATCCCGATCTAACAGTCAAATCAAGACTCTGTCTGCTGCATATTTGGCCGGTTTGTGTTTTTAACAACATGTTTTCTTCATTTGTTTGGTTTTTGAACAGACCTGTATTAAATGCTGATGTTATGTTAATTATAATTACTTTTTCAGAAACTGGGAGGCCATTAGTTCAGGACTTGAAGTCTGAGGTGTCAGGGGACTACAGGAAAACTCTGCTCCTCCTAGCTGAGGTTGGCTCTGTTAATGGTCTTCTGTAGCTGATTTGTATTGATTAAAATGAGTAACATGAGCTCCTTACTTTGCTTAAACAACAGGGCAAAAGGGATGAGAGTACAACTGTGGATGCTGTGAAAGCTAAAGCGGATGCAAAGGTAAGGTAGAATAAAGAGTGTACTAGCTACTTTACCTTTATTCTACAGCTGCCAGCCTCTCTTTAGCCCCTTCTACTGAGCTGAACTTTGAAATTAATTCAGGAATGTGGCTCCAAAAACAGGCCTCCATCATCATCAGATGTGGAATCACATTTTGCAACCTGAGCTTCAGTGCATGTTGATATTATGAGGAAATTTCTTGCAGTATTCACTGATCATTTTGCGAGCCTCAAGTTCAAAAGAAAATCTCTCATTTTTCCAGCCTATTTCTCCTACACATACACTATATGGACAAAAGTATTGGGACACATGTTTTTCAGGCGTTGGGCTTCCAATGAAGGGGAAGGGCAGTCTTAATGCTTCATCAGACCAAGACATTTTGGATAACGCCATGCTTCCTACTTTGTACACGCAGTTTAGGGAACCTTTTCTGTTCCAGCATGACGATGCCCCAGTGCACAAAGCGAGCTCCATAAAAACATGGCTGGATGAGTTCAGTCTGGAGGAACTTGACTGGCCCAGGCAAAACCCTGACCTCAACCCCATCCAACACCTTTGGAATGAACTGGAACGGAGATTGTAGCTTGAACAAAGCAAAGCTTGTACTCCAAACATGTCTTTCCTGTTTGACCATATCTGGGATAAGTGGGGTTGTGTTTGAGGATGCAGGATAATATATTCTGATGTACTTTACCACACTAATCATAAATATTGTTGTGTTGTAAATGCCTATTCAGCACCTCATTTATGCATTAGTGGTATCAGTGTCTGTTCGGAATCAACAAGTCCTGGATGGAGTCATGCTAGATGAGATCCACTCTATAATCTTTTTGAAGTGCTGTGTGGTGTCTTGTTTTCATAGAATGTTCTTTTTTGTGCACACTGAGCTTAAGTATTTCAGTAATCCACATGTGTATTAAATGTAACACATGTGGAAATGAAATTTTTCATTTTATTTCTTCAACTAACTCAATTACATGCGCTGGGCAGGTCCTGTATGAGGCAGGAGAGAAGAGATGGGGGACGGACGAAAGCAAGTTCATTGAGATCTTGTGCCAGAGGAGTGTTCCTCAGCTTAGACAAAGTAAGAGCCAGACTGGATACTAATGGTATTCTTTAGAACCTGCTCAGCAGCTGTGTTTTGAAGAGCTGTGCTGTGCTGTGCTGTGGTGACTATAAGGGGCCACTTTACTTTATAACCATAAGGTCCTATTGTCGAACTATTTACAGCATCTTTTTTTACATCTTAACACTCATTCATTTCTGTCTTCGTGTTCTGCAGAGATTATTGTGTTTTTCTCAGCAATAAAACAGCTAAAGGTAGCTTTATGGATGTGTATAAAATATAGCATGGAGTTAAAGTGCAACCACAATGCATCCTCCATAATTACAGTCCCTGTGTTTTTTTTGTTTGATTTTCAAAGCCCTAGTGGAATACAAGAACCTGACTGGCAAGACCCTGCAGCAGAGCATTGAGAGTGAGATGTCTGGAAACTTGGAAAACATTCTGGTTGCCATAGGTAAGAATATTACTTTTTTATGTTTGCAAATATTATACTCTACAGGTCAGAAGTTTGGGACCACAATTAAAAAATAAATAATGGTGCATTTTCGAGCTTTTTTTTTTTTTTACAAGAACACATTAGAAATACTTAAAACAAATGTAGGCCAAACTTCTGGCCTTCAATGTACGTGGCTCTTGCTTTAGAATTATTTTCAGTGATTGTAATCCAGTAATGCAGCCTGAAATGTGTGATGTTGCAGTGAAATGTGTGAAGAGTGTCCCAGCTTACATGGCTGAGCGTCTCAATGATGCAATGAAGGTAAGCACAGCACACACTGAACACAGCTCCACCTGTTGCCATTTTACATGGTGGGATGAAAAGATATAACAGTTCCTTTGGGACTGGGACTGGGAGGGGAATCGGGGCGTCTGCCAGGCAAACTACGGCCAGCAGAGGGCAGCATAGAGCTCCCCTTAGTACTCAGTGGCATTCATCATCACTTGTTCCTGTTCCTGCTTAAGGGGAGGTTTTACTTGAGGGGGTTTCTCCTTCAGCTCAGTCTTGAGGTCTGTTTGTTGGCTGGACTGGTGATTTAACTCCTGAGTTTATCCATGGTGTTTCCTTTTTCTTCACTCTGCCTTACTCCAGTCAGATCAGCCCCCCTTGGGGTCTCATTATCCTCTCAAGTCCTCTGGTATTATCCTCTTTAAAAAATAATAAAGAAAAAGGAAAGCTGAAAGCTGCTTACGCTCTTCAGTATTCTTAGTGTTATGACACCAAACTGTATCCATTTCTCTTTAGAGGACAATATGTATATATTTGTGTATGAGTGTGTGTGTATGTGTGTATATCTCAAAACTACACCCACACTAGTGTGAAAATGTCAATTCTTTTGGTAAAATCATTGTATAAATAAGTGTTTTTTAAATAATACAGGTAGATCTTCTCACTACCCTCCAAGCACATCTTTGTTCAGATCCATCAGTGACTACTAAATTTAATGAAGTACTGATTAGATAAATTAGCAGCTGTAAATAGTGGCCTTGCTTTGGATAGTACTCCCCTCTTTCTCTCTCTTACACAACACACACACAAATACAATGTTTTATATGTGCAGGGTGTAGGAACCACTGAATCCGTGCTGACGAGGATCATGGTGAGCCGGGCAGAGATCGACCTGCTGGACATCAGGGGAGAATATAAAAAGCTCTATGGCCGTTCCTTATACTCTGCACTTGGGGTAAGGTTTTCAATACAAATTCTGGATATTTTCATTCACTGAAACTATTTACTGGAAAATATTTTAACTCTTCAAAAAGTCTGTCAGTGTAGGATATGAAACTTCAAAAAGTATTTATGATTCCTGGCAAAACACTTTTCCCAGTCAGTTTTAGCAGACAGAGGTTTGTGAAATGTTATTTTTTTTCCCATACAAAACTGTGACAGCTTTTCCTTCCCTTTTATAACAAACACAAGCAGCATGGTGGACAGCTGCAGAAGCACTGAGGACCTGAGAATGATTTTAAAAGCTCTTTAGTACATCTAGTACATCTCTAAAGTGCTTCCAGAGGAAGATGTCCAGAATAGGCCACAGCCTTTCTAAGTGGAAAGTGCTCAAATGGCTCTACATTAGAGAGGCATGATCTCTTACAGAGCAGTCCAAATGAAATTAAATATCGTTATCAGCATGTAACGGGGAAGTACTGATAAACTAGAACTTCTAACCAACATTTTTGTCGCAAAGTCAGTTGTGAACACTTTATTAAAATTAGTATAAACAAATGTTGTGTATCTATCTATTTAAATATAATCTTTACTTCCTTGTATGTGTGTGCGTGTGTGTGTGGTGGCTTCTCCTATTGGTCCCTCCTTTCTCTCCTTAATCAAATTCTTGTTGATCCAGTTCTTATGAAACTTGATCCTGAATCGTTTGGTCTTTGCTGATTCTAGTCGGACACGGGCAGCGACTTCGGCCAATGTCTGAAGATTATTTGTGGAGGAGATGACTGAGTGGGAGGGGCCAAAGATCAGACTCGGCTTGCCCATGACTAAACTTTCCCACAACTTATTCACTGAAAGTTAAGCACTTAATTTGTATGCTTTTCTTATTCAGTACCTGTGTGTACATTCAGTTTGCATTTTAACTTAATCCCTCAAATCCTAAGGGCCCATATATGACTACAATTCATCTTCACTTTGCATATTAGTTAACAGTAGTTTGACATTTACAGTGGTTGCTTGAATAAAAAGCCTTAATATTAATGATAAGTGAACAACAAGCCCAGGTTTTAAGGGATTAACCACCACTAGTGGTTAAATGTTTGATGTTCTGAATTGCATTTTTATAGGTGCAATTTATAGGATCGGACATTTAATTTTACTTTATAAATATGTGATTTCTAGCTACAAACTTCAGCATGGTCATGAGATCCTGCTGTGTGGGTTTGCTCGTTTTGGATGATGCACACAGTGAAAGTCTAGATTGCTGAATGTGGTTTTATCATTCAAATTGCAAAGTAATCACTAGATTACAATCAAATCATTTTGATCACACTAGTAATGTACAGAGCCCTGCTGGTGACATCTTTTCTTAAAATAATTGACTATGGTAATAGTAAGACATGGGAACAAGATCATTAAGTTGTGAGCACACCTTATTTTTATTAAGAAGGGACATCACTAGCAGGGGCTTGTACACACAAGACAGGCACAGTGTGTTTAACTTCACCTTTTCTCTGATCAAAGAACTTTCTTAACCTCTGAATTGATCTAATGGGAGGGATTGCACTTAACATCCACCCAGTGGATTTCTCAGCTGCTATCTTTCCAGTCTGGTCACCGGAATGCAAGGTGCTCTTTACCACCATGGGCATTTCTAGAAAACATTTCATATATTTGCAACAAATTATACTGAAAAATAATCAACAATTTGTGACTTTGCGAGCGGGAGAATGGAACAAATGTAAAGGTAGACAAATGTAAGGTTGACTGCATATGATATATGCATATGAGACATTGCTACTCATGTCTGATTAATTTCTAAATAAAATGATGCCCTCTCCTCCAGTCTGAGACTTCAAGGGACTATCGGAAAACGCTGCTGAAGCTTTGCGGAGCGGATGATTAAGCCTGAGATAAAATTCACCAAATAGGCCTGATAACATGGAAAGGCCCAACTGAAGTAATGCAACGTGCCCTAAATGTGCTGCTGATTATGTACTTCATAATATATTTCCAGTGTACCAAAGAATGTGTTTAAAATATTTGGTAAAAACGAGCAGTGCACGCCTCGTGTATGTCCATGTGCTCACAGATATTTCTCTGAAATGTGAATGTAATTTGCTGAAGCATAACCTCATTCAACCTGATTTAGAGAAATAAAAGTCCTTGCATAAAAACCATCTGGTGTTAGGTTTGTTGAGTCTTTCGTCCAGTAGAGGGTGACCATGTACAGAAGCAGTCAAAATTTAGACACACCTCATTCAAAAATTACCGTTGTTTTAATTATTGGCTACATTGTCGATTAATATTGAAAACATCACCTATTGCTCTGACAGCTTTGCACATTCTTGACATTTTTTCAATCAGATTAATGAGGAATCGACCTGGAATGGTATTTAATTAACAGGTGTTCTTCGTCAAGAGTTAATTAGTATAATTTCTTGTCTTCTTAATGTGTTTGAGGTCATCAGTTATGATGGTCGGGTTCCAGTTAGTGATCCTGTTCCACTACGGTTCTAATGCACATTACGGCAAGAACCATTTAACTAAGTGAAATGAAACAACAGTCCATTGTGACCTTATTACAAAACATTCTGATTTAATTATTTTTGTTTACTGCATAATTCCACGTGTTCCTTCATCATTTTGTTTTCAATATTAATCTACAGTGTAGAAAATAAACTATTGTCCAAACTTTTGACCGGAAGCGTACGTACTCAAAGTTGTTGCTTATTCGAAAGTTATACAGGTTTCTTGGAAGTGAGCATATCAGTTTTGTATCCATAGTAGATGAATATTTAAATGCGTGTTTCCTTTCACTCAAAGACATTAAACTGGAATAGGATTACACACTCAGTCGGGATGAATTACCAGAAACAGAAGAAAGTGACCAGCCAGTGGAGATTTCTCTTTAATGAAATGTCTAATCTCACAGACAATGGGGATTGTCATTAAGTCACAGCTGCTGCTAAATCCTACGAAGGTTCTTAGCCCAGTTTCTTTTGTAGATCTAACTGCTTTTCAACCAGAAAGACCTTTTCATTTCTTCTGGAGCATCTGTGGGGGTCAAAGCAACAGCTGCATTCCTGAAAATCTGATCAGAAGTGGTATTGTACCGAATAAGATTACATTGTTATACCCCACAGGTCAGGAATAAAGTATGAAAAATAAAATGACCACATGTAACCAATAAAATTACAATGATCCAATATGTTATACTGTCATAATTCAAATCCAGAGTGGTTTCCAATATGAGAGGCGTAACAATCTGGAGTCACAAAAGTGAAACCTGGATTACAGTTATATTGTGTATAATCTGGTGCTTTGATTAGATCCACAAAGGAAATTTTTGACCTCCAAACCCCATTTTCGCTGATTCCGATTAGCAATCAGACAAGAAAAGGCCAACGCTCTAGGCTAATCCCTTCTGCCTGTCTAACTAGACAAAAGGCAACAGATTACAACAGCTTTTAGATCAGGATTAGGAGTAATATAATCATCTGACAGACCTGCATGAGAGCCACTTCACAGTTTGGATATTAAAAATGAATGAGATGAAGGTTAGCATGCATGGAGCTCAACACCTTTTGTTCATGGGGCTTCGACCACCGTGGTGTGAAAGGCACAATAAAGGAGGCTCTAAGGGGAAAAAAAGCAGGGTAGAAAATACTTTTTTTATTCAGTAACAGCATTCAGACATTTACAGTTCAAGTCCATTCCAAAACAACATCCAACAAAGAAAATAAGGCCAACACCAAAACAAGAGATATCAAAAGGCAACAGAACAGAACAACCACGTGTACACAGGCTTGGCTGTGACTGTCCAAATGTACATTATCTTCATCAGCTCAAGGAAAGGACCAGCTGTCTTGACCCCAACCAGTCTACTGACCTGTGATACCCCCTGGGTCCCACTCCAACAGAAAACCTCCAAAACCAACACCTAGACCAGTTTCAACAGGAGACCAACACTAAAATTCTTCACAATTGTTCAAGTAACTTTGATCCAAGATATTTTTCACACAATTATCTCCCCCACCAACTAAGTTACAAAATGCCCACATACAGCAGTTACAAAACATCAAGTCATTAGCAATACTCTATACCAATCAGTTTCATGATTTGTTTCAGCATAAGAATGACAGAACAAGCAACAGAGGAGAGAAAAGAACAGCATGTACACCACCATGTACAGCTCTGACAATAATAAATGTGTAAAAGGCTCAGTTTAATACAGTTAATGCTTAAATCCATGGGCACAAATGGCGGAGTAAATGGAAAGATAACTCATTTTGTTCAGACAGTTGAGTTTGATTGACCTATTTGAAATATTCATTGCAGAGGACGTTCACGTTTTTGTGTCTGAAGGCAATGTAACATCTTTTGAGGTATGTAACATCTTGTCTCACTAAATGCTTGCTTGATTCACAGAAATATTAACAGAAATAATGAAAAAAAAGTGTCGTACTGTCATAAGTGCCCTATTACCACTAACATTCCAGATATGACAAAAAAAAGGTCTTCCAAAAGCAAATTCCCATTGACAGTGTAATGCTTCACATCTAAACTAGTCCCCTATGATTGAGGTTTGAGGGCGTACCAAAAAGATTATACTAATGCTATTATAGAAGGGCATGGCATGAAATTACAGTTCAAATAGTCATTTTTTTTAAAAAGTGCATACAAATAACAATCTGGTATTTCCACTCCCTACACACTTGTGTCAGTGCCTTAAAAAAGGAAAGTATACAAGTTATACAGGCAGTTTTAAAACGATACGCTTATAATAGCTATACGATTACTCCTTAATAATCAATGTCATTCAGATTGTGCACATCCAACAGTACTGACCTCTTAAAGCAGCAGAACGTGCCTGTAACAAAAAATCCAATATTCCAGCTCCAAACCTCTTTCAAAGGAGGCAGAAAACTTAACCAAGTACCACTGTGATGTACAGTACAAAATATAAAGAATAAAATTATTATTGTTATATCATCAGTGCCATCCCTGCTCCAGGACCCCTAACTTTGCTTATGAAAGGATTTATAATTTGCTGAAGTGCTATTTCTTAGTAGGAAAGACAAAAACATGCAGTTCTGGAGAACTTCAGGACTATGAACCAGACAAGCTTAGTGGTTCAAAATCCTGGTTCTAGAATGCCCCTTCAACTCAAGCAGCCTTTGTTAATTAGTTCATTACTTTCATTAGGTGTGTTGGGAGCAAGGGATACAATAAATAGCCAGTAGTACTTCGAGAACAGAAGTGAGAACCACTGCTCATTCAGAAATGCTGGGGTGCAGCCAGAGTGCAGCCGGAGCCCACTGAAAGCAGCACTAGCCCACGCTGCCACTGTGCTCCTGGCATGGCTGACTGCGTCTGTAGTGCATGATGTAAACTGCGGTCTGGTGCCACCAGTAGAACATCAGCACCACCAACACATGCCACAGCTGGTGACTGGCACCTAGGTAGTTCAGCTGCCCTGTTACAAAAACATTTAAATGGATGTTACTATCTCTATTACATTTATGAATTAGAATCAGAGACCTTTACTGATCCTGGAGGAAATTGCTAATAAATGTAAGAAAAACTGCAGAAAAATAAAGGGGTAGTAATACTATAGATAAGTATCTTACAGTTAAGTGAAGTAATACAGATAATGGTTAGGAGTGTGTTATTGACAGTTATTGACATAAGTAGTGGTATTTCATGTGGTACGAAGACTATTGCACATAAGATTTCTGATATTAAAATGATTAAGAATCCATGCACACAATGATGATTTAAACCAAAATAAAGAAATGGCACAACAAAGTAGGATCAGGCTATTGCACAGATTATTAAGTGGATGTGAGAGTGTGACAGAGGGGAGCTATAGAGGCATTAATGAGGTTTCAATCGCTCTTTTCATTACATAAGTGGAGAACACAAGCTGCCCATGTTGCTGCACACATTTCATGACTAACCACTTGGAATTATGTTAATGTATTAGTAAGTCCAAGCATGTATTGGGCTCATTTAAAGTCAGTGTGATTCAAGACACATAATGGATTTCCTTCTGTACCATGACATGTTTCCAAGTGAGGGGGATGGCTCTAATCTGATCTAGCCGAGTGTGTTCTGCTGATGACAAGTGGGGGCGGCAGGAGGGGGAGGTGAAACACGATATTGGTCAATATTATTTCGCCCATCTGCTAAGTGTGACAGAAGATCACAAGAAAACTCATCTTTTAAATATGACATGACTATTTACTTATTACAGCAGAACATGCTTATCATAACCATTAACTGTAGTAATGTTCAAAACTACAAGAAGCAGATCTGCTTCTTGTAGTTTTGTTTATAATGTCTCACAGTGTGTTTTCATAAATATAGAGAACTGAGAACTTACCTGGAAAGTAGCGTTCAGGGACTTTACTGATGTAAAACAGGAAGGCAGAGGCAGCAATCAGATACATGATCATGACTCGCGGGAAGAAAACCTGGTAAGAAGATTCATATTATCATGTCTCCATATTTATTATTCTGTTACATCTCAACAGCTGAATAATTAGACATTTGGTAACATCATAAACTGATATCACCTACTAATAGATTGTATACATTTCTAGATGCAGCGTGGCCCAATATCACTCAACTAACTATCACTTCAGGACACTATAACTCAAAAACCAAAACTTGCTTAAACATTTATCAAAGAATGCTAACAAACAGTTGAAATGAATTAATCAAGTTGGGCTTGGTCCCACCTTTCTTCATAAACACTATGTGTGTATAAATGCCATGCTTACTTGCACGATCTCTGTGTGGAAACCTCCGTTTAGCCAGACCCAGTGGCAGGCGGGGATGATGCCATAACCAGCCACAGAGCAGAAGATTACAGAGCGCAGCGTCTTCCACTCCTGCGTGTGGTAGAGAGGGTGGATCTGGGCTGAGAATACAGCCAGAATCAGAGCCAGAACAGTTACCAGATACACCTGCCGCCACAACTGAGGAGAAACCAGAGGACAATGAGAGAGAGCGTGATGAGAATAATTTCCCACTTGTAGGACAAATAAAGGTTAATCTTATCTTAATGTACAGCACAACAATGTAACACATATAAAATAATTTTTAGTTTACAGCATCCTATCTGAGACATGTCAAGTCACACTCATCTACCAAGTTCTAATCATTTTAAGAATATATTCTGTAATTCTATGTACAGCCAATTAGAAGTGCACTGAAGAAAACACTGATTCCAGGACTTTTGGCCAATACTAGGCACAGAGTAGCATGTGAAAGCATGTGAGTGTAAATTGCTGAAAAACAGTTCCTCAGTACTTGCACAATACTTTTTGAGAGAGTCATCATTTGTCTGGGAGTTCTGGTTCCGCTAAATAAACTTATTGTATAATTGTAAATACAGCATCTCATGACTAATTCTTTATTTGTTTATCAGTAGCCTTTTATTCCAGCCTTTCAAATTCACTCATCATAGTCACTGTACTGTAAAAGCAAAAGCAACAAAGCTGGCAATCGTTAAATATCGACAAAATGTGTCATACACTGTTGCAGTAGAAGGCGTAGAAGACTCCGGGCACGTAGCAACCCAGAATGCCCACAGAGATCCCAGCATAGTCCAGCGCCAGCCAGCGGCGGCTGGTCTTCTCCGAGCGATGGCAGCAGAAGAGGTGATAGCCCACAGAGCACAACATGCACACCTGAACATGAGAACCACAAATCACCAGTTTATCTTCATATATATACTTTCACACAAAACACATGCATACAGTCCAACTTACACAGGTTTCCAGGCTCTTCTGACACTAATACTGCCCTGACACCAAAATATTGACACTGATTCCAATGTAGTTTCAAAATATTGATGCTATAGAAAAAAAATTAACTTGATTAACCCCCAATGTTTAGTAAAAAAAAAGCACAGAAAAGTATTAAATTTGCATGTTTGTGTGATTTTCATGTAATTCAAATGAAACTTTTTGTACCTATACCTTTTTTGAACCAATTTATGTAAATTATTTCTGTTCTAAACATGCCTCTTTCAAAAAGCAGTTTTGTCTGAAACCCTCCTTATAACTTCAAAATGCAGAGGTGGGGCTACACATTTTTAGGCTAAACATGAGGAATGTGTTGCAAATGTGTTGGTTTCTAGTATATTGCAAAAACAATTGCTTCAAAATGAGCTGTTTTGCAGCTTAGATTCCATTCGGACTGTACGTGAAGTGTGTGCTGTGATACTTTAGCATTGTTTACATACTACATAACTTAAAACATGTGGAAACCTGGTTTTCCATGACACAGGCCCTTTAAATTAACTGAAAGTGCTGAATATTTACCATGTTGTAGTAAAATATACTGACCTTTTGATGTTTTTAATAAAGTACAGACATAATTCAAGCTTTAGGCATACTGGTACTATAGATTATAACAAGGCCATATATATGGCGTTTTTTTCCTTCTATTTGTTTAAATAACAGGGTGTCTTTAATGACATATAAGTTGTCATAAAGCAAATAAGCAAGTCTATTTGAGATCACGACACTGAGGGAGTGTAGGTCTTTATTACTTGTTAGCTACATTAGTCTCACAGCTCCAAAGCAAAATTAAAAATCATCTTGAACATGTCACGATTTAGACAGACTGCATTCTAACCACAGACTTTGCTCAACTTTACAAGTAAAATCTGAGTGTGAACACTTACCTGAAAGCAAAACAGTCCAATGGAGTAGATGACATAGTCCTCTCTGGAAGCCCCTGCAGCCGGCAGCACTGAGGACATGTCGTTGACACCCAGCAAGAAGAACAGCAGAAAGCCCAGCAGATGACTCCAGATGTTCACCGTCTCATTGGAAAGAACAAAGATGCTACAAGAACAAAAGACACTCATGTGTTTCTGTTTTTAATGTTTTAATGCTCTTATTAGGTGCTAAAACATTATCTTTCAATTAAGTGCAATCGTCTTTCCAGTTGCAGTATCATGTGAAGTTTTCCTAATGGGTGCTAAATCACTATCTTTATGTGCAATATCTTATTATTACTGTGTGCAATAGTTTTACCATGTGAAATATCACGACATACGTCAATATTTGTGCTATTAATAATTCACATAACATTTTATTTAGAGTTTATATTGTCACTGTGTGTCTGTGCAGTCATAACATAAGCATTTTCCTCGATCAATAAAGTTTCTTGATTGTAATTTAAGAGACATACCTCCATATAATCAGCAACAGGAAGAAACGTACCTTTTCAAACACAGTTTAGAGGGAAGGTGTGCTCGGTACCCATCTGTGATGTACGGGTTCTCTTTCAGAAACACAGGGATCTGTTCGTAAGTGTACAAACGGATCCCTCTTGGCACAAGAACTGGCCAGTACTGGTAGCTGCCCAGCTCAATGTAATGGGCACTCTTCAGCATCTTTTGAGGCATCTTGGTTTATCTGGGTGCAGCTGGCATAGAGGAGCACTTTGGATAGAAAAATCAGTAACATAAACACATCTACAAAGAAAGATGCTTATTTTAGTGGATTTGCTCTGCTGCTTTTGCTAGGCGGCTGCATACACTTCCTAAACTGGATCGCAGGGATCCCTTAACGGTCCACGTTGTATGATTTTAACTAATGTTAAACAAACCGACTGGCAGTCCCTGCCAGTATCACATAACATTAAATCCTGTTCAATTCGAGAATTCAGTGGTGCAAAGAACTGAAATCAACAGGACTGGATGCTCTGGAACACATGAACCTAGGGTCTATATTAGGGCTGCACAATATATCATCTGCTAACTATATTGTCTCAGCAATGCTGATATTGCCGAAGGCTGCAACATGCATAACTGTTTCTGACAGGCTGACCAATCACAGCTCCAGGTGAGTTACTGGGTGTCCTTGATGTAATCCATGTATGCTGCTGTAGCCAGAATACGGAGATATTTAAATGCGCTGGCTGTGTGACATCACACAAAACTATTATTTAAATGCGGACTGTTTTCGAAGCTTATTTTCCATATATAGACTGCAAATAAAGAAAAGTGATGATATGATATGCCATCTCAGTTGAGATATGTAGCAGTGAAGTAAAAATACTGATATTCTGTCCATATCCAGCCACTCTGCCATGGAATATAAAGTACACAGCTTTGATCTGCAGCTTCTGGAGTGATGGAGCTCCATCGAGTATGTCTGGTAAGAGCTGGATTGACGATCCAGAACTATTATCCAATGCCCCAAAAGTGACATGCTCCACGAATGACATTTATTTATAGGTTTGAAAGCTATAAGACACATTATTAAGCTGTGCAGTTTTTTCAGTCATTTTCACGTTTTATAAGGCTAACATTAATTTTTCAGTTTTAGAAACAGACAGAAAACGCTGATAAATGTTTCTAAACAGAGGACCAGATCTTTCTGTAGTTCTCATTTCTCTTTTGCGAATGTATAACGTTACAAGACAAAAACGGTCCATAACGCCAACATGTAGTCGTGTAAACAGCTGCTCCACAGAACTACATATTACATTAACGAGCTAACATGCTAACATAGCTTCTAATTTCACATTTAAAAAATGTTCTGATCACTTAAACTCACCCCAACATGAAGAAACATCTCACCTTAAGGTGTAGACATCAGTACACCGTTCACAGGGCTTCACATGTTTGCAGACTTTTTATTTTTTTTATCAGATTGTTATTAGCATTACAGTCATTCCGCCCAACCAGACGTTCTTCTGACGCAGAAACCCTGCGACCAAAAAAACAAAACAACCTCTGAGGCCCTTCGATACACAACATGGACAAAGGTATTGGGACACATCTGTTTTCTAGGTTTTTTTCTAGGCCTCTTACTTCCAGTGAACGTCAACCTTACTGCTTCAGCATTGCGGAGAAAGTAAAAAAAAAAACAAAAAAACTATTTAATTAAAGTCGCTGTAAGTTTAGTGATCAGGCATCTTTATACTTTTGTCCATCTAGTGTTCCCATCCGCAATTTGGTACACAAAACTTAAGTTAAAAAACTTAAGTAATATTATGTTTTTATTGCTAAAGATTATTAAAAGACAAATGCCAACAACCACTAATGTGAATTCTGATGTCAAAACTTTTACTGGAATTAATGATTTTCTACATGTACACGTTCTAATATATCAATAAAGCCCTTTTCATTATTTGTTATGTAAGACTTTGCTAGTAAGGAATAAAGGGAATAATTACTATACAGTAGCCCATACCCTTACGAAAATTAACCATAGTTTACTATGATTAAATAACCATGGTAACTGGGTAACTATGAAGTGGTATATTTATATGTAAACTATGGTAGTACCGCAGCTACCATGAAGTGCTATGGATGAACCATAGTAAAACTATGGGTAGTACCTAAGTACCATGTGGTACCATAGTAAAACTATGGTTACTGCATAAAAACCATAGGAAACCATAGTGAGTTTTCGTAAGGGTATCTATCTATCTATCTACAAATATACACACAGTATTCAATGTTCAATTTTGAAGTATACATGTATGTATATTTGTATGAATTTGTCAAATTTAATTTGTATTTTATTAATTCTGTAAAATGTTAAAGTATTCAACTTTTCCAGTTTGCTTGGCGTGCGGGTGGGGGGTTCTGGGTGTGCGAGCAAATGCCTGCTTGCAGCTGAAACCAATTTCAGCCCTCTGTACCAGCAGATCAGTAGTGCAAAATGGCTTGAAATGCAGAGAGCACACCAGACAGGCTGCCATCCTTGACAGTGACTGAAATAAATGTAATTAATTTTGAAAAAGAAAAAAAGTATTTTCCCCTCATCAAAACATCTCACCTTTTAATGTTAATGTCCCTGTTGACACACTACAGTTATTAATCATTATTAAAGCTGCTGTTGAACCTTCTAGACAAGACTTACTGTGAAAACACCCCCTGGTGACAAATATGATCACACCCAGAGCCCCATTTAACAAATCCCCATTTAACCCCTGACCATGGAGCATTGCTCAAAACATGGGATCTGCTTTCCTCTTCAATAACATGTCTTTAATATACTTTTAACTAAGAGGATGTAGAGGGTTATCATTTATCCAGACAGAAACACGTTGTAAAATGAGTTTTTTATTTGACAGTGGTCAGGAGATTAATCAGTAATGCTACTGTGTGTGGTATCAGATTTAGAGACATAGGATTATAGTGCTATAACATGTCTCTTCACTACCTTTCACTTGTGGTCTAACTCAGGCCATCCAAGGCATTGTGAGATCCAGGAACACAGGTCTGACTTCTTTACAGTCCTGTGCAAAAGTCTAGAACCACCCCCTTTTTTCATTTCTTGATTCTAACGATCCAGACTTTCTGATATGTTTCTGAATGTTTTTATTTAATAGGCCACACAGTGACCTACATCACTTTAGGAATCATTCAAGCAGAACAAAGCACATCTAACTTAAGGCCTGAACCAGTGAAGAAACAGGTGCAGATGATTCCAGATGATCAGGAGGTGATCAGTATACTGGTGGTGCTGAATGCTGAGTAGTTGAACTTTATCTAGGCACCTTTAGGCACTTTGCAGCCTGTCTCAGTAAAACATCCGTTTCCATTTCTTTCACTTAATCTTTAATACAAAACAAATGAGGGGATGTTCAAGACTTTTGCACAACACTGTATATCTGCAAAATGTTCCCTTTTTGAGACTGTGACAATCAATATAACATTCGCAAAAAAACATATCATTTACAATTTGTTTTCTAGATCAGTGCTTATTTTTTCCCCTAAGTAAACGGTGTGCGTTCAATTCTGAATCATAATCACTGCATATGAGTGTCATTAAACCATCAGTATATATTACCATTAATCTTAAAAGATCAGTTTTAAGTGTCAAATACTAAGGCAAGTGCACATTCTGCCAATCTCTCATATCATATATGCACACAAATTGCACTAATCTACAACAGGCAGAGGTTAGAGTTAAGTCATTAGAAACAATTCATCCATTATGCCAAAAAAAAAAAAAGTGAAAATACTGCAACTGCAAAATTGCAATAAACAGTTTATATCTAAAAGCACACAGACTATCCAGACATTGTGTGCAGAAATTTTAAAGCAGGCACTTAAAGAAGACACAAAGTGGTTGGCTTAATTACTCTAAATCCTCGTGAACTTGATGCAGCGCCCCTGAAACACAAAAACAAAGTTACGGTCAAAAAGATGAAAGGTTAATGGTCATCCAGTCCCGAGGCGCTGCTGGACACTCCTCATTATCTCATATAAATATAAAATATGACAAAACAGCCAGTGTGTCCCCCACTGGGTTGCTTATGCCCTCATTTAGAGACCGGCAGAACGTCCTGTCCCACCATGCATTTGCTAGTGCTCATCACAATCACCGAGAACTGATGGCGCTCATTCATTCACATCAGGTTGTTCAAATGCATGTTATGTGGTCACAAGGAATTATTTTGACACACTTCATGCCAGTGACATTTATGGTAATTGAACTCAATTGAGGGAGCTTTGGAAGTAAGCGTTGCTGAGGAAGCTGCTGTCCTGATGGTTAACCAGGCATGATGAAACCCTAATGTTAAATACAGACTCAGAACTATGGCAGGTATTGTTAATGAACACAAAGAATTTAAGGTACTAAAACACCCTGTTCTTATAAAAAGGCCATTAAAATTCATAGATTATTTTAACATTTTCTGCATAATTAAATTAAATTTAAAATTTAAACAAGTCCGTCTGGGTTTTTTTGGGCCATTGCAGGTCACTATAAAAAAACATGTGATGTATTTGATGGTTTGGGATGGTGCAGCCCCGACTATAAAGAAATCTCCGTCAATAAGTTGAAATAGAAAATCAAATGAAAATGAAATTAAACACTTAATATTACTTTAATAAAATTTCTTAATTAATAATCATAATGCAATTGTAATTACTTGATTAAACTTGATTATTTATAAAATAACACATTCATTTTCACAAAATAGGCACAGAATTTACTGCAATTTACATGATGATATTGCATATTTAAATGTCTCATGCTGCTCTCTTTTTTTTTAATAGCCCATTTATATCCACATAGTACCCAAGTGTTTTGTACTAGCAATGTCTTTCCAATACAATTTCAATAAAAAGCCATATTTAGCCTTTGTTCAGTCAAGTCCACAATTATTATCTTCTTACTCCTGATATAATTGATAATGAGAGGCCTATACCAGTTCATTACTGATAAAACCCCATAGTGGCTGAAGGAAATGTGGTCCGTTGAGCTGCTGAGAGTGTAAGGATACACTAGAGTTTCACGATTTAAGAGGAAACCCACAACAGCACGATCTCATGAACATCCATGTATTTGGAGTTCTGATTTTTATGAATAAGAAAAATGAAATGTTTGCTGTTATAAATTGCCTGTTTGATTATCCCACCACACGTCTGAAAGGTTCTATAGTTTCCTCAAAGACATACATTTCAGGTGACGTGGAGATGCTAAATTGCCCCGAGGTGTGAGTGTGTGTATAAAATGTGTGTGTGTGTGTGTGCGTGTGCCCTGTGATGGACTGGCATCCTGTCCAGGGTGTTTGTATGGTACAAATAATCACTAGGCCAATAGTGGCAACCCTACTACACACATATGTTCGTACATGGAACAACCTTTATTCTATTTTAGCCATTTTGTGTTGTATGTCAAATCTACACGGTTCTATTTATTAACTACACAGATTAGGTAAAAAACCCAACAATTTTATTTCAGTTCTTGTGCAAAACAAGGCTAAAACCAAACCAGTCTCACATAAAAACACAGTATGTCCACATGTGACAAAAGCACCATTTAATTGTTTACACAATACACAGAGTCTGAATCCAAGCATTAACTGTAACTAAGTTCTAGTTACTAATTCTGTGGTTTGCATGAAATAAAAGACCCTCAGAAGAGGCAATGGGGTGGGGGTTGGTACAGTTTTAAATTTCAATAGCGTTTTGAACATTCCACCCTTACAGCCTTATTAGCCGCATGGATAGATGATAATAGCCGTGACCCTGTACGGTCACTGCAGTCAAGTTCAAACTGAGAGTGACAGTCAGGTCGGTTTGAGGTCAGAGGCCACCCACCACTCTGAGATGTCAGGACAGGGTCTCGTCACTGACAGCCAGAAACTCGACAGCCAGACTCCCGCTATTGACCTAATGATGCTAATAGTGCTTAATCCTCCATGTTTGTGTGTGTGTGTGTGTGTCTCTATGTCTGTCTGTGTATGTGTGACCAGGGGTCTTTTTAGCATTAGCTTAACAGCCACACCCAGCCTAAATGGTGCAATCTAGTTTGTGTGAAGGTGTGTGCATGTGTGTGTGTGTGTGTGCATGTGTTAGCACATGTGTGTGTGTGTGTGTAAGCTGAAGAGTCTCTGTTTGGACAACCAGACTTAATAGCGAGTCCCTATCCCTTGACCTAATGATGCCAATGGTGATGAATCCTCTTGACGAGTGTGTGTGTGTCTGTGACCGTGGGTCTGTTCAGCACTAGCTTAACAGCCACACCCTAAATGGTGCAGTCTAATTTGTGTGAAGGAGTATGTATGTATGTATGTAACTATGAATGTATGTATGTATGTAAGTATGTATGTATGTATGTATGTATGTATGTATGTATGTATGTATGTATGTATGTATATGTGTGTGTGTGTGTGTGTGTGTGTGTGTGTGTGTGTGCGTGTGCGCGTGTGCGTGTGTGTGTGTGCACATTTTAGCGTGCATGTGTGTGTTCATTTTTTTATTCATCCAGATAATCTGAAGTGTCTGTCTGGGCAGCCAGACTATATAGCCAGACTTCCAGTATTGAACAAATCATGCTAATAGTGATGAATCCTCTTACAGTGAATGTGTGTTTGTGTGTGAGACCATTTTTCTTTTGAAAACCAGTCAAACAACCACACCCAGCCTAAATGGTGCAGTTCAGTTTGTGTGTGTGTGTGTGTGTGTGTGTGTGTGCATGTGGTTGTGTGTTTGTGTGTGTGTGTGTGTGTGTGTGCATGTGGTTGTGTGGTTGTGTGTGTGTGTGTGTCCCATTTTCGTTTCATCCTGATAAGTTAAAGAGTCTCTGCTTGGACAGCCACACCAAACACTGCCCCCATTAGCACAAAGACTGGTCTCCATTAAGCACATTATTTCTTTATTTATCTGAAGGCCCAGCAGATCCCAAAAGATGCTCTGGCTCTTAGTATGCAATAAGTCTTTTTCAGCAGATGATGTGTCAGCATGACTATAATCTAATTTCCAATAGAAACTCTTGATTCCAGAGTCCCAGAGTCTCAATCCAAACTCAATTTAGTTCTGCTTTGGAATGTTTTTTGTTTCAAACAGGCGCCACATATTTCAACATTCAAAAGAGTATCATACCTCATCATTTGCTGTGGGTCTCATGACAGCCACTCGGTCATACTGTCGCCGCAGCAGTGCCAGCAAAGCATCAAAACGCCCCTGAATGCACAGCATTAATAAAATACAATTTATAGAATACAGTAAATATTTTGGCTCTTTTTTAAAGTAACAGTTTGGCAAAAAATCTCCTTTCCATGAATGCATTAAGTCAACCAAAACATGCTTCGTGTCAGAAGTTCTTTTGCACTGGAGCTTTAGGAAGAATGTAGCTGACAATTAATGTAAACTTTTATGAACAAATTTACATCTTTCAAACTGTACACCTTAAACCAAGGTAAGATAGGGGTATCAGACTTGCATCTACAAATATGGACAAACAGACACTACAGATATCATTATGTGTAATAGTCTTACTATGTGCAATATCAGTACACTACTGATCCACTACTGGTCTCTACTGTATACAATAGCAGACTCGAAGAACTCCATAACACTATTTGTGTCACTATTAAATTACTTAGAAGTAAGTTATTAAAAAAAAAAAAGAAGTAAGTTATTTATCTATAGTATACCCAAGCATTTTGCGCATATAGAGTGTATTTAATACAGAGTATTTTTCAGTGTATTTCTGAAGTTTTCATACAAACAAACTGTACAATATACTTTTGTCCACATTTTTGTACATTAAATGTCAAACAGTGTGTGCCGGTTTGTAATGACAGTACACAATGCCAAATAGCCTGTGTTTAGCTACACTGGTCCCATAACTCTAGTGTAAAGCTTGAGACACCAAACATGTCTCAGCTGACAAAACCATCCCTTTAAATTAGTGCACACCTAATCCCAGTTAACAGCCAAAGCAACACAAAGTTAAGCATAAGACACACCTTAATTGGGGTGTACCATTTAGATGGAGGTGCAGGGCGATAGGGAGGTGGTGGTCTTGAAGGAGCTTTTATAATTGGCTCATTCAGCTCCTCCTCTGGCATTGTGACCACAGCATTTTTGGCTTTCTCCAGCCTCGCTCCTTCCTCTGTGGAGCCTTTCTCTCCCCAGCGAACCTGAAGGGAACAGACTTTTCTTGACATAGTGTTTCAGTTTAGCCTCTTTTTTGCAGGTCTCCCGTTGATCATTCTTCTGATGAACTCAAAATTGACTCAAATATTTTTAATCAATACTATCAAATAATTTTCAATCAACATTTCAGATGATATCAGCTGGCTCTCTGTGTTGAGCTGCTAATGAGCAACGAGAGGTGAAAGGGAAGGTGTACGGATTGATGTAAAGTCGACGGAACTTCCACAATTTTAAAAAATGCTTTTATACCTTTTTAGCTGCTTACTACCTATGATTAATTATTGAAGAAATTCAATAATTAATCATACACAATGGAGCCTGCCTGGGAATTGCATTTTCTGATTACTGTAAAAATGACTCACCATCAGAGCAGAGAAAAACTCACAACAATGCATGACCTGGGAAACAATCTCTTATGCAACATAAGTAATGGTAACAAACACCAGAAACTACCAGTCAACCACATGTTTCCACAATGTATTCCTTGAATTTCATTTGAGCTCAATCATGATTTTAAAGAACTTTTAAATAATGAGGTGACTTTAAATTCAACTGTTTATAATACACCACATTATAAACATGTTTATATGCTGAACATGATTATACTCCGCTTTTCTTTTCTAATTTTTAAATATTTCTAATCTACCTCCATTCGTTTGATCCCACCAGCACCCCTCCCTCCGTAGTAGGAGGCATCCACAGTGGGCCACTTCTTCTTCTGCAGTGGGTCTTCCTCTGGCTCCTGTGGAACAAGACAGAGAAAACTGAAAAGAACATTCACAAAAAAAATGTTTGATGATGAGTACTGGTTCATAAGTTGCACTCCAACTCATTCCAAAGGTACTGAATGGAGCTCTTAAATACATAATAGCTTCTAAAATACAAGAGGTGTATGCACAACTAACCATATGTCAGCAATGGATGCAACTTTAGACATACTCTTCCTGTTTGTCATGTTAAATCAGTAACTGTTCTTCTTAAGTTTTACTTTATTATTAATATTCTTTTTATAGCTGGAATTTTTCGCAACTTCCTGTCTGAGCCTTTTTGAATTTTGACAAATGCTAATATATTCTTTAATATCCGGTGTAATGCTTGTGTATTCAGATATTTTAATCAGTTGATTGTGGTCCGGGTAGTGATCATGTAAAAATTAGATTTTTTTGGTTGAGTCACCTCCATATTTGTGTGGGAAGAGAAAGTGGAGGGGTGTGCCGCCATAAAAGTGTGTAGCAGAGTGTCTCGGAGTGAATAATATGACATCACGACTATGGCAGCCAAAAGCAACATAAAGCCATGAAATCAACGTGTGTGTGGGTCTACAATCACTGGTTTTATAGCACACAGTCACACTTTACATTTTCTCATGAAAATGCAATCTAGTTATGTATAGAAACCATATTCTACCTACAGGAACTGGGCGAGGAGGAGGAGGCCGGGATGGTGGAGGATCCCTAATGACCTGTTAAATGGGCAAAAATCATCATTACTGACTATTACTCTAGTAAGCAGATTTAAGTATACAGTTTTCATATGTTGTTTTGGTAAATGTTTGCTCACCACAGTACAGCAAAGTGGCCAGAACCACCAAAGCAAGGCCAGACCCAACAGCAGCAGAAGAACCAGGAGAACCACCAACACCAAGATCCCATTAGACTTCCAAAAACATGCACAGACAAATAATAAGTACTGACACTAATTATTATTATTAGGATTTATTTTATTTAAAGGCACCTTTCAAGGCACTCAAGGACACCCTATACTTAAGTAACCCAGAGCATAAAATTAATAATACAAAAAAGTAAATAAAGTTTTAATACTTCCATTTTGGTACAAACTAGTCATACAAATCATAAGAGTTTTATACTTACACACGTAGTGGCGTATATCACGACTGGACTCGAAATGTAGGACTGACCATGGTTAAAGCTAATCAACACTTCAACTGAGCTGTTAAGAGAGAAAACACCAATTCTTACCCAGGGGTCTTCAGAATGCATGTAATTCCTGTCTGATGGAAAATTTTACTGAAAAAATTGCAAATTTTACTGAAAAAATTGTTTTAACTGTGGAGATGGAAAAAGATTTGTGATTTAAACCCAGTCTGAATTTGCCATGTGTGTAGTTGTCAGTAATATTTGTGTATTCATTTGAATCCTGTATGAATCGGCAGTGTGTGTAGTTTTTATAGTCTAACAATAACGATTTTGCATTCATTTTTAATCCAGTGTTAATCTGCACTGTATGCAGTTTTTACAGTCTGATTGTGGAGGGATTTGAATCCAGTACGAATCTGCAGGTGTAGTTTATAGCCTGCCAATGATAACTGAGAAATGAATTTGCAGTGTGTTTAGTTTTTCAGTCTGGGTGTAATCTGCAGTTTCTGCAGTTTCTGCAGTCTAAAAGTAATAGATGTGGAGTGAATGGCCTTCTGTGACTGGCTAAAACCAGGGGCCACTCGATAGTAGCGGTCCAGTCCCAATCCATCTCATGCTAAAGGAATAACAAACCAGAGTTCATCCAGTGGGGTTACAGAGATATGTACGTCCGGGCTTTGGCCTTTTAATCTGGACAATCTTTGTGAATTTAGGAAAATTACACAGATGTTTTATCCTGAACCAATCAGCCAATCAAATCCCACATTGTACATCACTCATCTCCTCTAATAAACTAATCCAGCTCCAGAAGCACTACAACAGTTCCTGCATGAAGAATTACTTAAAAAAGATAGAGATTTCATAAAGCACTTACAAAAAATAGGGAAAAAAATAAACTTGAGTTTACCCAGGTCACTCTGAGTATCGGTCTTTCAGGTAGTTTCTAAAGGCCATGCCATGGCAAACAAAAATGCAGTGACGTAACACACATACACACACACACACACAAACACAAGCACACTCCACTCTATTTGGCCCTTTGTTTTAGCGTGCAATCGCTCCTTATCAGCGTTCTCATGGCTACAAGCAGAAACCTAAACAGAAGTCAAGAGGAACTCATGATGTTTCTCATTCTGTTCCTCTGCCAGCTTCTAACAGCTGCGGCTCTGTTAATAGACAGCCTGTGCTCTGAAACAGCAGCAGGAAGAATGCTACTCACTGTCCTACTTCAGTCAACACTGGAGCCGGACACAGGACATAACCATCCTTCACAATGGTCGGCTTCTCATCTAAGAGGAAGAGATGAGAGTGTGAGATCACTGTAGGCTGCCAAGCACACTCAGGCACAGAGCTTTCATTTAATAATGGGAAACTATTAACTCCTCTAAACACCATAGTGCACAGGTCAGTTTCCATGCCGACTAAAGCGTGGATGAGTTTTCCAAAGCACACGACTTACAAATGCCACCGTCAAATACAAGAGAGCAGATGTAGCTTAATCACATTAACCACTACAGCCATATAGGGCCCATATTCTGCATTTTTGTGAATATCATTTCTTTCCCTGAAGGCTTACACTAATCATGTGGTTTTGCGTAACAAAAAGTTATTTTTTATTCCATTTTCATCAGGAACATCCTAACATTTCATTAATAATGTTATTACATTTATAAATAATTTGTCAATAAAATAACTTTATTACAAAGTTATAAATGTCAAAAAACACATTTCTCCAAAAACCAGAATTACGTTCATTTAAATCTGCTCATATCTCTGGATCTTGTTTGTTAAGGGTTAATGACACAATTGTGATCTTCCAGGATTCCTCCACCCATAAATCACAGTGAACTAAAGCAAATTACAGTGAACTAAAGCAAATTACAGAGCGCCCTTACAGCTAACTCGGGACCTGCTGTTTGTATTGCTACAACCACCGAGTTTACGATGGACTTGCTTACTGTAAGGTTCTTCTTGATTGACAGAAAATATGCAGACCACACCCTCTGAGCTCCGCCCCTGAGTGAAGCCCCTCCCTCTTAGAACAATGTTGTAGGACTCTGGAACAGAAGACATGGTGTGTTGACAGACAAACAAGGCAAAGGCGACATCTTCAAAATGTTGACATCACTTTCTAGGCCACAACATACCATTCACACACACGCTGGAGGGCTTGACGTTAAAAATCTCCACGCATGACTTCTGTAAAATCTGTAAATAACATTAAATACTGTTGATCTGGAGCATCGGTTCATTCTACAGTTTAAACACAGATACTGGGAAAGGGCTTTTCTGTCTTACAGAATTCACAACAGACTTAAGGGCCTGGAATCCATCCAGCACGGGAAACACCTGATCTTTGCTGTCTGCGATGGAAGCAAGCTGGAGAGCAAAGCACAAAACAAGGAAAAATCCATTAATAGATGCAGTCCATTTCCTGAGGCTTGTGTTCTCCAAACACAGATGCTAAAATTAGGGCAGGCTTAAAGAAACCTTCCTTTTAAAGGGACAGATCAACCAAACACGCTTATAATATAAGGTAAGATAAACTTTTATTAGTCCCACGGATGGGAACTTTGTTACTGCAGCAAAATGGACAAAGAAAAAAGTAGAAGCAGCAAAACCAATAGGACAATAACTATACAATATAACAGTATTATAAGTATTATTTAAATGTTTGTGTAATGGGTGTAACTCCATGCTCCATTAGCATGATATTCGTTGAATAAACCTGACATGTAATGCTGATTTTTATGTTGTTAAACAGGCTTCTGGCCATTTTCTTTTATTCCCACGGCAACATCATCTGTGAATTATGACAGCAGATACATGGACACTATATGGACACAAGTATCGGGACACACCTCTTAATGATTGAATTCAGGTGTTTCAATCATACCCATTGCCACAAGCGTAATAAAATCAAGTATACCAGGACATTTTGGAAAACGCCATGCTTCCAACTTTGTGGACACAGTTTGAGGAAGAACCTTTTCTATTGCAGCAGGACTGTGCCCCAGTGCACAAAGCAAGGTCCATAAAGACATGGTTTGATAAGTTTGGTGGGGAGAAACTTGACTGGCCCCTGCAGAGCCCTGACCTCAGACCCATCCAACATCTTTGGGATGAACTGGAATGGAGATTGTGAGCCAGGCCTTCTCGTCCAATATCATTGTCTGACCTCATAAATGTTCTACAGAGTGAATGGGCACAAATTCCCACAGAAACTCTAAAATCTAGTGGAAAGCCTTCCAAGAAGAGTGGACGCTTTTATAACTGGAAAGGGAGACTAATTCCATATTAAAGGCCATGTATTTGAATAGAATGTCATTTAAGTCCCAGTTGGTGTAATAAATTTGTCTATTTAGTGTATTTCTCCATTTTGTTCTTCTGGCTATACATGTTGTTTACAACAGCTTTTTAACGGAACTGGTTTTTAAGACCTAAAGGGCTTTCAGCTCTGGTCTTCATATAATGTGCAACCAGCAGCCTCTGCTTGGCAACCTCTATCCAATTACAGCCTCAGATCAAACTTCCTGCACAGACAAGAACATCAATTCAAGCCAAACTTGATTTCACATTGCTCTAATACAATCAGGTATGTTGGAGTAATCCACAATTTTAAGCTTAGTTTACATTAACCATCTAACATAGTCTCACATATCTACTCTACATTTGTTACATTAGTAAATTGTATACAATACTAGTCAAAAGTATGAACACACTGAGATTACTCACTTAATAGTTACTAAAAATACACTCACTCACTTTCCTAACAAACAAATGTACAGTGTTTCAGTAGTTTATTAGCCCAAAAAATCATATTTTATTTATTTGTCACTAGAAATGCAAAGTGGGATTGTATGGTTGCTACAAAAAATAAATTCATAGGCTGCATTCATAGACTGACTATTTTTAATGAATCTACAACAAACAGTCTCACATCTCTTTTTTATATAACTGAACTGAGCTTTAGTGTCTAGTGTCTGTTTATGAGTCATTGTCTTTTGCTCCAAATTTGTTTCTGAAGTGCAGTTTCTTAATCCAGGATGTCACAGACTTTCTGAAGGCGACTCGATCATTCTCTCTCTTTCCCCATATATTACATTTTTTAAACTATCAATACTCTGTCCCTGATCAACTGATCAAAAAGTCATATACACACGCACTGCACCAGTTATAAAAGAACATTTTGACACTGGAACCGTGCCCATATTTCAAAAACAGATGTTGTTTAATTTTTTTCATTTATAGTTGCTGTAGTAAATCAGCAAATTTCCAATATTTAACAAGAATGAAAATATGCAGTTCATTAAAATAAATCGATAAATGAACAAATCTGTGGTTTTGACTGGTAGTGTGAGTGGTTATTGCAGTGTAAGTGGTGCAATGTACATGTACATGAATCAGCTAAAACATCCTTTACATTCTCCACTTCATGATTTACTGATTTTTATTGCTGTAATGCGCAGAATGATGGTAATCCAAGCTCTCTGTTGGGACTATTAGAGTACAGCCAGACTATACAGTCCATCCAGACAGCGAAGGGGTTTTGGATAACAGTTTGCTATAGGAGTATCATGATACATATCTTAGTACTCATTTATTATCTGAGAGTTGAAATGTAATAGGTGCTGTTGATCAATATTTCTGCTATTGAAATATTTGTGATATTAGACATACTGATAGAAATGAGAATGGTTTATACAGTTCTAAACAGCTTAAAAATGCCTGTTCATGTATTTTATATTTCCACCAGTCACTGTAGTCAGACAGGTAGACAAGTAGATGCGAAGAATGCATTTCTATGCATTGCTGTGCAAAAAATATCATTATATTCAGATTTTCAGACAGTGCAAAAGGGCAGAATGAGGCTTTGCAAACAAGATAATGATTCACATACTTGCTGGGCATCAAAGTCTTTCACCCCTACACAGTACACCCGAGCACCATACTGCCTCGCCTCATCAGCCTGCAAGCACAGGGACACAGGTTTAAGGCACATCAGGTGACAGGGAGGCCATGGTCATTTTATTTTTTAAATGCGTTAAAAAATAAAACATGTAAGTGTCTGATGTGTTCTGTAATCATTGTTCAAACTGAAGCCAAACGCTGCCTGTTTCGAACTATTCATGTTTGTGATGTCATAACCATGACCATATTTTCTTATGATCTTCCATTCAGCCTACACCAGTTAAGCTCCTCCCATTTACTGATAGCGAGTGTTGTTGCTGATTTGGCAGTGTTACTGAAGCAGAAGGTTAAATCCTTGTGCTGCTCCTGGCTGTCAGGCAGCAAATGTATAGAAGTCAGACATGGGAAAGGAGTTTATTTTTGACAACATTCCTGAGGGTTTCAATCTAGACTTAACAGTTCAGCTTAAATGTCAGGAAAGCCAATCAGAACATGAGTCTTAAAGGGACATAAGTACATAAAGAGACATCACGTACTCATAAAGAGAAATGAGCAAAACAGCCTGTCTGATTCTTATGGATAAAGAGATGTTGGAAAATGTGAAGATACAATTTTTCAAGAAAATACAAGAGAAGCAGAATGTAAGCTGTGCAGTGCTGAGGACCTCCTGAACTCAAGATGAACAATTCT
The DNA here is from genome assembly GCA_037974485.1 of Hemigrammopetersius urotaenia. Taxonomy (NCBI): domain Eukaryota; kingdom Metazoa; phylum Chordata; class Actinopteri; order Characiformes; family Alestidae; genus Hemigrammopetersius; species Hemigrammopetersius urotaenia. The sequence goes on along the minus strand of JBBPDC010181406.1, from coordinate 13,412 downwards.
GCCTGTATGTAGATCATGTGGCGTCCTCACCTCGTTCACTGTGAGTACGTGTGGGTAGATGTCCAATTTCCCATCAGTCAGTGCAATAATGACACTCGATGCTCTTGTGGTTTGTGCTTTCATTTGTTCTATGGCCTGAAAAAGTCAACATGCCCATGATGTTCCAATGTAATATCGATACTATAAAGATTCCCAGAACTGAATGTGTGTGTGAGAGAAATATACAATATATACAGGGATTGACATAAGCCCGAACAGATGTAAGTGGTACGCAAAAACACGCACCAGTTTTCAGTCTTTACAGCGTAAATGCTGTGCCACGCCGAGGCATAGACCCCCCGCCCCCCGGACCCCTGCACGCACAACCACCCTCCCCCAACCATGCAGACATAGAAACCAGCACAGACACCCTGCCCCCCCAGAGCAAACCTCCACCCCAGCCATGCAGAGACACAGACCTCTGAACCCACACACATCCCCTAACTACCCCCCTGTATACCCCCCCATCAAGGCCGAGGCACAGAGAAAATCTTTAATTTTGGTGCATACCAGTTAATTCATGTAAGTACTCAAATTATGTCAACCCCTGAATATATACAATGTCAAACTACAGGTTCACTCCCAAAATAAAGTGACTAATGTTGACCATCTCATCTAATTATTAAACACTGTAATACACTTACTTTTTTAATTCCCTCATGCATGTAAGTTTCACCAGCAGTTTGAATTTTACTCAAGCGCTCCAACCCCACTTCAATAGAAGGCCTGAAAGTATACAAGAAAAAGAGGATTTGTAACTCTGCAAGATAAAGGTAAAGAAACAGCCTTAACAGAAACATCCAACTCTAATCAGCTTAATTAGTGCTGAAATATCTACATTCCATATCTACACAGCGCCTCCTTCACCAGCTGTGCAGGACTAGAAGCAACAGCAGCTTACATTGCATTCCCCTCAGGAGCAGACTGAGCTGCTCTGGTTCAAGACTAATTATATCAGCCTCGCTCCGGAAATCTACCACCCAGCAAACCGTTTAGATTAGTGTTGACAGTAAACACTGCAGGGTGGGACAGCTTCAGTGATGTGGAGCTGGGGATGTTAGAAATGCTGAGGAGAGACCGTAAGAGCAGGGGTTAAAACACACCTGTCTCCAGTGAGGGGCAGAATCACATCTGCTCTGGAGGAGAAGACTATGAAGGACACCCTCATCTTTGGACTGCAAGAGATAAGAATCAAGAATAAATTTCTTATCACCCTATCAAGGGAATATATGACTGTACACACACAAACACACACACACATACACAAACACAAACACATGTATATAGGCATTTAAAAATATTTAAACCTCCCGTCCCAAAAGATTTATCAGTGAAAGTTTTTTAAAGAGCAAGGTTTTGCTTTGGATCACTACTTTGTGTATGAGATATTATTTTTGACATTTTATTAATATAGCCATGGAACAGTTGATCAATGCTTATATAATACTGCTCTTTATAAACCATCTGCTATTTTTTATGGCCTAAAGTGAATCTAAAACATAATTAACCCTTTGGGAATTCTATAATTATCCTTCATCGGCTTCAGCTGTGATGCATATATAAAATCCACCCATCAAGATGTTAAAGGTGAGTTGCAATTGTGGGTAAGGAAGTTATTTCATCTGAGGGTCTATAAGAAGATCTATTTGGAGCATCATAAGGAAGTTTAAAAGTTATTCCACACCTGCAAACCTGTCTGGCTGAAGGAGAACGACTACAATTTAATCAAAAGCCCTTAACAACTACGACAACTAAGAAAAACGAGTGTTACTGCAAAACACCTACAGGATGATCTGATGAAGGCTGTGACAAATGCTTCAGTGGTTACTATAAGATGAGCACTGAATAAACAAGACTTCATGGCCACACTTAAAGATGCACTCCAATCCTGATCACATAAAAGGTCATCTAGAATATGCCAGGAGAGATTTGGATAGACCTGCAGAGTTTTGCGAAACAGTTCAAAGGACATATAAAACTAAACTGGAACTGTTTGGACCTGCGGTATGTCTGGCGTGGGAAAGGCCAGGCCTATGAGTAGAAGAATACCATCCATTCAGCCGAGCATGGAGGTGGATCACTGATGATGTTGGGATGTTTTCTGTTGCAGGAACTGACTAGTTTGCCTTGCACCATGGCTATTTTAAAGAGGAACATGGCCAAATATGAATCTTGATGATCATTGGTCTTTCCAGCAAGACAATGACATACTTTCCATGTCAACCAAAGTCTGGTTGAACAGATCCTGGAATGTCCTGGACTGACCTTCTCAGACTCTGGATTTAAAACCCACTGAAAATCTTTGGTGGGATGTAAAGAAGATGGAAGACATGAAACGTGGAGGTTTATGCACATAAAGAAAGATTCCAACAGAGAGGTGTAAGAAGTATGCCAGCGCTTACTGAAAACAGTTATTAGAAGTTAGAAAGGCTAAAGGATGCTCCAGCTGGGAGCTGAATAATTGTGCACATTTTTCATTTAACCTCAAACATAATTCAATATATGTTCTTAAAATAACTGTATACACAGCTGCAATCATAAATCAATAAAATTCTCGAATTGGCTACTTTCATACACCCCCCCTCTGAGTACAGCTGACTGTGATGTCCAGGCCTTGTGCGGTAGACCTTGTGTTGGTTATTTATGTTTGGGGCGGCGCTGAGCAGCGGAGGTTCATTCCGTTCAGGTGTCTGATTGCTTTGGTAACCATTGCATTTATCCACCCATTTGTATGAGTGAGACACTGCCTGATGCTATGTGCAGCACACATCCCCACTATTGTGTGCAATTAATTTAGATTAAATAATCAGAGAGCTACTAATGAATTAATTACTTGACACCCCTCACTTGACACTCCATATATAAAGAGAGTGAGAAAGGGAGAGAGACAGAGAGAGAGATAGTAAGAATCTGTAAAGAACAATCAGTGTATAGTAACCAAATATTTATTTCTATTTTTGACAATCATCACTCATGTCCCCAGATTTAAATGGTGGGATGTAAAGAAGACAGTTGCCAAACGGAAGCCATTAAGCGTTAATGAGCTGGAGGCTTTTGCACATGAAGAATGAGGATAAGGGGGATAATCATCACTCACTGTCCAAACAAAAAAGGGTTTTTTACGTAATTTGAACACAGATATGTGGGTTTTTTTTAGATATTGTGTAAAATGTTTATTTACCCAAAGTAAAAAAAAAATTTGCCTTTGGAGACACTTATTTATATTTAAATCACATAAAACCATTCTTAGTGTGCAGAAAAAAAGACTGCCATGACTGCAAAAGGTTTCAGACTTCTACTCCCAGGCCTTAACACAGATTAACTAGGTCACATAGCCACCGTCTATTGTACACTAAAACACAAACACATCACAAAATGTCTGAAGTTAAACATAGTAATCCACTATTAAGCTTATATTTAGCCCCACATATGTTCACCACAGCTGCCCTGGGCTGCTCTCCTGCATGTGTGGTTTCTCCTTCCCTGTCCTGGTGCTTCCATGAACCTCTTCAAGCCACTCGATTCATTCAAGACTCCTTCTAGAAGCCAGAAGTGAAGGCCTGGATCTGTTTTCAGGTTTGCTTACCTCACAAAGCGATTAGTTAGCTGCTCCACAAATTCATATATCTCCTGCCAGTTCCCCGACACACTCCCGGACCTGGAACGACGGCGAATGTTTTCATACCTCAATGAAATAAACAGGCCCTTATAAGGGCTCTAACATGCAACAGAAGGCGACAGACTTGGGCCTCAAAAGAAAATAGACCCTGAAAATAGCAGGTCCAACTGCATCACCAAATCTACTGAATTCTTATTATAGACACACAGATGTGAGGAATTTTGGATTTGAGGAAGGGGGAGGAGAGGAAGGAAGGATGGAAAAGAAGAAAGTGAGAGATCATGTGTGTATGTGCATATGTGTCTGTGCATAAATGTGTGTGCGCACGTGTGTGTGTGTGTGTGTGTGTGTGTGTGTGCGTGCAAGCACTCCATCTGGTATCTGGTAGGGGTTCGAAAATTCATATTATAATTCAGACACCTTGTGGGACATGCTATTATTATTGTGCAATGGTAATTCCATTTATATATATGTTTTTGTTTGATAAGTCACACAGTGACATATGAATCCTTAAGCAGAACAAAGCACATCTAACTTAAGCTCTGAACCAGTGAAGAAACAGGTGCAGGTGATTCCAGCTGATCAGGCGGTGGTCAGTATACTGGTGGTGCTGAATGCTGAGTGGCCGGCACCTTTAGGCACTTGGCAGTCTGTCTCAGTAAAACATTTGTTCTCATCCCTTTAGTTGAATTTACTCAATATGGCAAAGATAAGACAGTTTGACAGACATAAATAGTATTTTTGCACCAACAGTGTGATTCAAAGTAAAATACAGAGAAATTAAGAGTTTTGCACAGTACTATATGTATGTATGTGTGTTTGTGAAGTGTTTTATTTTTCATTTCAATATGCATTAGCCCTATTTTTAATGATTTATGTTGGGCTTTCCATATACAAAAAAGATCACTATACTATAATTGATAGCACTTTTATTAGAGAAACCACCTGTTATTTTCAATTTATTTCACAACATTTTACAATTAAGGTCTTCATTTAAAACATGTTACTGATATTATTATTACTATTAGTATTATATATGGCGCTACATAACGTAATAACTAATGCGGACCAGTAGTGTGTATATGTGTGTGTGAGTGTGTGTGTGTGTGTGTGTGTGTGTGTGTGTGTGTGTGTGTGTGTGTGTGTGTGTGTGAGGAGAGAGAGAGAGAGAGAGAGAGAGAGAGAGAGAGAGAGCGAGAGAGAGAGAGAGAGAGAGAGAGAAAGAGAGAGAAGAAAGCGCGCGCGAGAGAGAGAGAGAAGAAGAAGAAACGGGGGAATAGGTAGAAGGAGACAAAGAGGGATAAGAGAGAGAGAGAGAGAGAGAGGGAGAGGGAGAATCAGAAAACTTTATTGATCCCAGGGGAAACTGTTGTCTTTGAATGAGAGAGGGAGAATGAGACAAAGAGAGACAGAAATAGAGAGACAGAGACAGGCAGTAAGGGGGGTCTCTGTGTTACTGTCTGTCAGAACTGCAGTAGTCAGTCCTGTGAGACTCACTTGTCCAGTATGAAGTACAGGTCGAAGGCTCCGTGGCAGGCCGCCGCCTCCTCCGCCTCCTCCGCCCCGCACGCGCCCCGCAGCGCCCACAGCGCCAGCAGCAGACGCGCGAGCCGCATCTTCGCCCGGGACGCGTGAATCACCCTCGCGCCCGTCCGCCTCTTCAGTCCCGTGCGACCACGCGCTCGCGACCCTTCTTTAACAGCGAGAGTGCCGCCGCCAACATTGTAGAGTCTAGGTCTTCACGGACTGAGCTGAAAAGTCTGTGTGTGTAGTGCACGCGCTGGACAAATGTGTGTGTGTGTGTGTGTGTGTGTGGTTGCACGAGCTGGACAAATGAACTTGTGCCCCGGGTCTGGACTCGGTGCGCGTGCGCGGACCGTCTACAATAAACCCTCCTGGGGTTCATTTATCTAACAGGAGCAGAATCTTAAAGAAAAACAAGCCCAAATCCACTTCTGCGTTTCATATTTGATACATTAAATAGTTTCTTTTCTCAAAGATATATCTCAAAGAGTTGCCCCTGTGATCATAAGGTTGTGGGTTCTAATTCCAGGAATGCCGGTGGCACCACTGCTCTAACTTGTGCAAGGTACCGTTCCCCAAGGTACTGCTCCCTGGGTGCCCATCATTGGTGTCAGCCCACTGCTTCTCTTGGTGAATGGGTTAAAGGCGGGGAAAGAGGTTCACACATATGCATGACTACTGCAGGGCCACTATAATGACACTATATGGACAAAAGTATTGGGACACACCTGTTTTTCAGGGTTTAGACTCCTTACAATCTTAATGTTTCAGCACACCAAGACATTTTAGACAGCGCCACACTTCCAACTTTGTGGACTCACTCTGGGGAAGAACATTTTCTAGTCCAGCATGACTGTGCCACAATGCACAAAGAGAGCTCCATATAAACAAGGTTGGATGAGTTCAGTGTGGAAGAACTTGACTGACCCACGCAGAGTCACAATCTCAAACCCATCCACCACCTTTGGGATGAACTAGAATGGAGATTGTGAGCCAGGCCATCTCGTCCAACATCAGTTCCTGGCACAAATTCCCACAGAAACTCCAAAGTCTTGTGGAATGCCTTCCAAGAAGAGTGACAGCTGTTATAGCTGCAAAAAGGGGACCAACATCATATTAAAGTCAACATATTTGAATGCAATATCAATAAAGTTCCTGTTGGTGTAATGGTCAGGCAGCCCAATACAGTAAATGTTATGTATGGGTGCTCTTTGTTATGTTAAGTATAGTGAAAAGCCACAAATATGCGGTAAAAAATGCCTAAATATGCTCCCAAAACCCTTTGATTTCATTTTAAACTCAGCTGAATACTTTACCATTAAAAAATGTAAACCCCTTTCCGTACTGTACAGTATACACAGAACTGCTGTCTCTCACAGTGCTGGAATGTAAAATACAGATATTACCCCTGTATAGACTGTACTGTAATTCATGCATGTATGTTATCTTTGGTATGACCTGTCATTTTCTTTTGTATAAGGGTAAATACAGTACTACATTCATTTAATTTACACTAATAAAAATACAGAGCCTTAAGAAGAACAAAATGAAAAACATGACAACTCTCAGAGAAACACTCAAGATGCATCACAGGGCAGCAGCCAATCAGCATCAAGAAGAAATAATAAGCTTCTCGGATCAGCTATTTTCAAACCTCCCGTCTCTGAGTACAGCAGTGTTTCACCATCCCAAAATATGCTTTCTTTGTGTTTTCTACACCAAAACATTTATAGTTATATTTTATATGGAAATGTACCTGAATTTTCATTAATATTTAAGTTACAAAATTAGTAAATGATATTTTTCTTAATAATTTAGAAAATTATGTATTGCCACAGAAAAAAATGTGATGTCTGAACCTCATCCGCCATGCGGGGGGGCATGGTGGATGAGGTCCAGACATCACTTATTTTTTGTGGCAATACATAATTAAAAAATATTTAAAAAAATTTTTAAATGTAAAAAATGTTTCATAATCCTCCACCACACCCCCCGTCCTGTGCAGGGTTGTTTATACCTCATTCCATTCAGGTGTAAGATTGCCTTGCTAACAGCTGCACCCAAACATAAACAACCCGCACAAGGATGAGTGTCGTGGTGGATGAGGCCCAGACATCACACAGAAAAAATCTGTGCGAGACTGTATCAGTGACTGCTGAACTGCATATAAGTGGGGGTTTACTGTACTTTTGTCCAAATAGTGCACCTAAAAACACTTGAGCAGCTCAAACTATTTTACATGCTTATAGAAGCTGATAAACGTAAATTGTGCCTTGTTCATAAACAGTCCAAACTGAAACATTCCTTGTACAGCAGTAGGCAGGGTATGTTGTAATCTGTATAGATGGATACATGTAAAGGCAATGGTTCTGTAAGTATTTACAATCATCAATACATTCATATAGAATATGGAAAAACAAAGAAACAAGCAATACATTAAAAACAGTCAATTTCTGCAGAATTTCCATATATTTGGACTGGGGAGGGGCGTTTAAATACTAAAGCAAACTCTCTTATTGAAAAAGGTAGGAATTTAGTTTTCTATCAACTCTGATTTCCAAGCAAGCTTTTTTGTTCCTAAAAAATGACTTCTACAATTCTGACAATAAAAAGTGTGAAAGTGAAATGTATGCAGTCATACTTGATGCACAATAACACAACGGTGGTCCGGATTTGTTAAGTGCTTTGTATAAATACATGGAATCAACACAGTTCACCAGAGGCACGCTTTGCCTCGAATTCACAAGTAACTCACGCTGCCTGTTAACTGTTTGCTCACTACAGAAAGCTGAATAACACAAGAGTCTTCAAATAGTGGCAACTGTTCAATCCAATTACAGTCATTTTCATAATAAAAGCCGAAGATATGTTGCTCCACTAGCTTAACATGGGATAGTCTTGCTGCTGGCTGTGATTGTCTTCGGCCTGAGGGTTGACTGCTGTAGGGCAAAAGGTTACATCCCATAGCCACATCAGTTCATTAAAACACTGCTGGGCTGGTGTTAGACTGACAGTAATGAATGTGGCACTGGGCCTCACCAATCTCTGCAATGAGGGTTTAGGCTTTTGAGCAAATGATCATATTTAGAGTCAACAGGGAGGCCATGATCAGGGACATCGCATTAGATCAGTGACCCAGAAGGATTTGTGGAAGATGTATTGCATCCTTGTCCAGGATCAAAGCAAATGCTGTGAAGATCCACCCCGCCACCCCACCCTTGATCAGTCAAGCCAATAAGAGACCGGACACTGCTCACTAATCCCAGGGCAGAGGGTGGGGTTTGTTGGCATATGGGTGGGGAAAAGAGATTTTTTCAAAGATAAAGAAGGATAAAAGCCATACATTTTTACACACAGTAGCTGACCAGTTCAGAGGCATCATCCTCTTCTTCAGCTTCTACTCATCTTCAAGAAGGGCGTTCTTTGGGTGCCAGTTCTCTGGATTCAGAAAATAACAGTAAGATGCTTTATTTCTGATTTGAATAAACATTTTGCCCAATTAAATAAAGAGATAAAACTAAGTGTTAACTGTAGATAGTTCTGAAACAGAACTATCGAGGTGGGCCAATAGACCAGGTGTGCCCAGCTGTGGTTCATCTGATTCAGCACAGTTTCTGACCAGGTTTAATGGACTGGTTGGGCTCCTTTAACACTGTTTCCATTCCTCTGCAGCTGGATGATGATTGCTGAAATGCTGCCTAGTGTTTACACCTCCTGCGATGTTCCGGCTGGCTCTGTATTTGGGCCGTGTGACCCCAAATACACGTCTCTGAGTGACAGTATTGCCTTCATAGCCCTCAGATGCTCGGATAGGCATGTGACGACTTATGAACATCAGGTGAGTTTGGACCTACATTCAATAACATGCATTGACAAGAACTGTAAAAATGATTTACAGTGTTTGTATTCTATTATGATGGTAAATCTGCTGAGATTCACCAGAAGGTATCCTGATAAAATCACTGAATAATCTTGTCTATTGTTGGTGTTCCATACTACTGAAGTTTCAGTAAGTTGTTCAGTCAAATAATCTCAATGACTTTACTGGCCAGATGTCACCTCACACTGGTGGAAAATGTTTCTGGTATTTAGTGTAGTATCACATATCCATCCATGAACTGGTCTGGGTGGTAGTACTTAATCTACATTTACGCATGGCATTAGCAGGAGAGAAGTCAATCAGAAAAGTGGGATCCAGTAGACTGATTAAAGAGGAGATTATAACAGCATGTATTTAAATCCACAATGTCATTACTTTTTATTGCATGACTACACGTGATGGAATTGTAGAAAATTTGTAGAAAATACAACCCACTAGACACTCATTGTGCAGCGATTTCATTGCCATTTAGAGTTTTATTGCAGAAGACACATTTATTCAAAGATCATCTTAGAGATCTTGAGATGAATTTATTTGCACATTTATTTGAGATGTATCGACTTACAGATGTCGATACATCTCAGCAGAGCAGGGGAGTCGTTTATATGGTCTTTTCCATCTTCATTAAATAATTGATAATGATTTGAAAAATACTGTGAATGAATTGAGTTCTGACACATGACCTTTTTTTTATCTGGTAAGGTAACTGTTAACACTACAGCACTAAAGCTTTAATAAGCAACTTTGCAGGGGGGCAGGCACTGTTGTCAACCTTATTCTTAGATGACAAAGTTTTAAAAGCTTAGATAAAGGATTTTCAGTCTTAGCTATATTTAAGTGATTAGCTGGAGGCTAGATGAGTCCAGATTATTAATCATAGACTGAAAAATCACCATCACTTCAAATAAATTACAAACAAGGTATGTTTTTCTGAAAGTACCTTAACTGTTCGTTGCTTAATTTGCTATTATTCTAAAAATGTGTGTAATGTTTATAACATTTTATAACAACTATATAACATTAAACATGAAATAACATACATTTAATGTGACGAGTGAAGGCAGAAAAGATCGGCCATCCCTGGACTGGATGAACTGATCACTTATAGTAAAATTGAACAGATCAGTAATATTGATGTTCATCGTTTTTTCTTGTGTTACAGGTGAACACATCAGTGCCCAGCCCCTCTGCTGAGGGTGTAGTTTGGCTGCAGTTGGTGCGCTCAGCTCAGAACGCAGAGGACCAGAACATGGAGGCTTATGTGAAGGATGGCTGTCTGTTTTATCGAGCCCTGAAAAACATCTCCAAGAGGACGGAGCTCCTGGTCTGGTATGGGAAAGAGCTGGCTGATCTGCTGGGCCTTCGGAGTGCTCAGAAGAGCAAAAAAGGTAGTTATGACTATTTATTACATGGAACAAGCTACACGTGCCATTCTCATATCAGTGTATCTTTATATATTAAAATGTATTAAAACTGCACAAAGCTGTGGGCTCAGTGGTGGGATGACAGCATAAAAACCATGACTGAAAACAGAACACTGAATTCAGTCCATGATGGACAATGCTTTTCACCCACTCCACAGTGTGATAGTAACAACAACAATAATAATAACAATAACAATAACCATAATAACAATAACAACAACAACAATAATTATTATTATTGTTGTTAGATTCTTCTTCTTATTATTATTATTGTTGTTAGATTGTTATTATTAGTAGTAGTAGTAGTAGTATTAGTATTATTAGTATTATTATGTGCAATGGTGTGCTGAATTATTTTATCATATATTATGTCTTATTGTGTGATACCCTTTCAATGTGAATATCACTCCTTAGGTCAATAATACTGATCTAGTACTGATCTCTGTGACATACAGTAACAGACTACTAACCATTTGTGTTACTAGTAATTCATTTAACTGTATAGTATTTAAACTCAGCAGTTTTGTTTATATAGTGTGGTGTATTTTATATTGAGATTTTTTATTGGATTTTTAAATTTTTTAATCCTGTCCTTGTCTCTGTGTGTCTGTGCAGTCATAACATAAGCATTTTCCTTTGGGATCAATGGAGTTTTCTGGTTTTCTTTTAGGTTACAGGTGCTCCTACTGCAAACAGAGCTTTCTGTTTGAGTTCCCAGTCGTGGCTCATCAGAGATTCTTCTGCACTGAAAGACCAGGGATATTCAGCCACAGCAAGTGTGACTTATCAAAAACTCAGAACAAGCCTGTGGACTTCCACAATTTGGCCAGGAACCTGGAGAACAGCACAAGAGACAGCATTTCTAAAAGGAGACACTCTGTAGACTCTGTAGAGTCAGATGAAAGTGATGAGGACGATCAGCCTCCATTTAAAAGATTTTGTGCCACTTTGGTGAAAAGAAAGTCGTCGCCTGGTAGCAGCGAGATCTGCATGCCTAATGAAGGTGGACGTTCTTTGAACTGGGCAACACGCTGCCATGACAACCGCAATGCCAGCCTAGAAGCTCTGGACTCCAAGGCCAATAATAATCAGGTTAGACCTCATTCAGTGTCTCATACCAGAGGATCACAGTTATCAGCCACTGCTTTAGACCAGGAGGAGAAAAGTGCCTTCATGCAGCCTCCACGCTCACAAATAACTAATCTCTCCACGACATTCAGACTCATCCCTGGAATTGTTCCTGCATTCTCCGGCATTTTCACTCAAGCTGCTGTCAAGGCAACTGAAAGCCAGGCTTCAGTTCTCAATAGGGGTCTCCTCAAACAGCAAGCTCTTGTCTACAAATCAGGGCTGTGGTTCAGGGGCCCAAAACCGCTCCAGGCCCAAATTAGCCCTGAATGGTCTCTTTTACCCGCCGCTCCCTCGCCCCTGGGCCTGCCTGCTCAAAACTGGTGCGCCAAATGCAACGCCTCCTTCCACATGACGTCAGACCTAGTGCAGCACATGAGGTCCCACCACAAGAGGCCGGCAGAGCTGCTGAGCCCACGCAGCGAGGAGAGGCTGAGGTGTCCCATCTGTGGCGAGGGCTTCAGAGAACGCCACCACCTCTCACGACACATGAGCTCTCACACTTGAATAAGCTTACAAGGACATGTCTAATTAGTCATTTATTAAAATTCAGGGCCCATGTGATGTAAAAAAAAATATTGGTTTTTTTTTTACACTTTACTAGTGGACAGGGTTTACGATACCCGACATGTAAACAATGATTTACAGTCTTAATTCAACTTTTATGCCGTTTCTGAGGATATTTTAACCTAGAAAGTGTTGAACCCTTAGAATTAGCCTTTATAACTATTTATTTGGGTTTATGTCAGTTGTCATGATAATAGATTTAACCACATTTATTTGATCAAAGTTTGAGTTTGGGCCCGCCCTCGGATTACAAAACAATAAACAATATGCTGCTTTTTCAAAATTTTACAAATGTGTAAAACAAATCCCTTGCCTTTGTCTCAGAAGCACACATCCTTTCAAGCAATTTTTAGAAAGAACTTGTGTCTGAACCCTCACAGCACATTTTTAAACAGCAGTTTTCTCATTTGTTGGACGCTCATTATGAACATGTCGGTCCAGCTCATCTCTTGGAGACAGATCTGGAGACTTCGGTGAACATCATTCTCAAAAAGGTTTTGCTTTTATTTTTACTAGATATAATGAGGCCACCGTTTTGAAGAATGCTTGGATCATGATGCTGTTGAAGAGTAATATTTTGTCCAGTGATACGTAAACCAGAGGGAATAGCGTGATGCTGAAGAACTGACTGATTTTTTTTTCTTTACCAAACCCAAATGAATGTCAAAAAGACAGACCTGATATGTCGTCTTCTGATACCTGATATTGTTTTACGACAGACTACAAAACACTGAAAACCATTTAAAGCATTTCTAATGTTAAAAATTGTTAATAAAATTGTGAAAAAATTGTGTTTTCTTGTAAAAAACAGCCCGTATGTTTTTATTTAAAGGTGAGGTATCTACTTGTTAAAAGGAGGAATCCAAATCAAATGATGGTGTTTTCTGAGTACTGTTATGATTTTATTTCCAATAAAGGCAGGCACTGCTGTTCAGTCTATTTTTATGAAATCGTGGATTCTTGAAGCCAGCGTGAACATTTGCATTAAAACGTTACTTTGTGTTGAAAATGGCTCTGTTTTCTTTTATTGGAAATGTTAATTTAGTAATCTATTAATTCTCTTGATGTTGGTGACATGAAAATGCAAGCTATATATATGTAGAAATACTAAGTAAAGCCGAGCGATTCACGACTCATCTCGACGAATCACCCGGATCCATTAAATAACTCACGAATCACGAATCTGAGGTCTCCATTGAACCGGATCCGTCGAGTCCTAACGTCATCATGT
>JBBPDC010181397.1:0-15864 GCA_037974485.1 Hemigrammopetersius urotaenia | reverse complement strand
TCAGTCTCTCCTCAGCATCCTCCTCCCAACACACTCAGTCTCTCCTCAGCATCCTCCTCCCAACACACTCAGTCTCTACTCAGCATCCTCCTCCCAACACACTCAGTCTCTCCTCAGCATCCTCCTCCCAACACCCTCAGTCTCTCCTCAGCACATGTCCAAACCACTGTAATTTCGACTCTCTTACTTTTCCTCCAAAAACCATAACTATCCCTCTAATGAACTAAATCCTGATCCTCTCCATCCTTGTCACTCCCAGCGCAAATCTTACCATTTTCAGCTCTGCCACCTCCAGCTCTTTTTGTCAGTGCCACTGTCTCCAAACTATCAAACCAGACAACACCGCTGGTCTCACTACCATCTGGTACACCTTCAATTTCACTATGTGCATCTGAGCAGTCATAAAATCCTCAATTTCCTCCGGGATCAGTAACGTGTTCTGATACAATAAGGCACCCACCTTGGCTCTCTGCAAAACTTCAAGCCCCTCAATCTTTCCAATTCGACAGTGGACCAGATCCACATCCTGCGAGGAGGAAAATTCATTTACTGTACTTCAATCATTTAACATTTTACATTTAAGTATTCGGTTTTCATCCCTTATCAGCATTTGTTCCCTGTTGGCACTTTAGAATAATTTCCCTTCACGCTCAATAAATCCTTCCTTATCTACACTTAAATTGGTACTTTGGAGCAATGTCAAGAACCTAAATTGCCTTTCAACAGACAGCTCTTTAAAAAGTACAGCTGTAAATAAGTGCGAGTAACAAACACTTTTAAAAGCTTTAATATAATTGGCAGGTTCCACACCTATTAAAGCTAAACGTGCCAAGAATCACTTGCAGAACTTTTGTTCTTAAGAATCTGTACGAGTTAAAACCTATTAAATGGAAAGGAAAATCATAACAAGTGCTCCGTTTGTAGCCCTTAAATAAATTCAGTGCTAATTCTACTTGAAAATTATATATAAAATCATAATTCAGGCAAAAAAAAATGCTAAAACGGCCATGGCTTTCACTGCTTTATCTAGTATCAAAACAGGAGGTGGTTTAATATGTCCAAACCTATTACAACGATAAAGTTAAATAAAATTACTAGATAAAACTAACATTCCTGAATACTCACCTCTTCATTAGGGTCGAGTGTAATGGTGTCCATATCAACAGGCGACTCCTCTGGGACTGTAAGCACAGGAAAAGAAATCAGAAGTACATAAAAATGGAATTTATATAAGCAGAATGATCTTTTCATGCACTTGTCTGGTCAATGCCGATGCTGAAGCCAATACACAATCATAAGATCTAGAAATTTGCTTCTAATATCAGAAGTTTGTGAGTTTGATGTCCAGGGATGCTACAGAAATTTGTGGTCCGGAGTCAAAGACAGCATTACAGTCCTCTCTCTATATATTTTCCCACCACCACTCAGCACAATTCTAGTAAGGGCAAGCATCTGGTAGCTGAAATATATCAGCACTAGCAGTTAGAGTCAAGATGAGTGAAAAAAAATGCTTAAACTGGGACAATACCACCTGGTTGGGTAATGTCACTTGAGTGATTTCTAGCTTTAAGCAGCATAAGCAGTTGCTTATGAGAGGCCAGCAGGGGGCCCTGTGCATGAGTAGCATTAGTTGTATTTAATTGTTTTCATGACTCTGTATTTACGTATTTAATTCCTTATTGAAAGTCTACAATTAATTCGATAGTTTTTTCTCCTGCATGTTGTTACTTACTGTTGTATTTTTATTTCCCTTTTACCTGAACTTTTCATTACCAAATTGAATGAAGCTTTAATTCTTGTTTACTTTTGCATATAAAATAATATAACTAAGCAAAATGTTGCTCTGGGAACTCTAAATGTTCAGAAACAGGCCCAAATGTAACATTTATTCCTTTAGGGTTACAAATCGAGCACATGGAATAAAATACAGATATTTTAGTCCAGCAGCCCAGCATCACATAAACATTCTGCTCTTCTGTAGTGAAATAAACGTCAAATAATGATTTACATGCTCAATCAAATCAAGAAATCTTCCTGACAGCAACAAAATGTAACTAAATCTGAGGATACAGATATGAATCCAATATCATTGTGCGGTCTTAAGCTGAAAGCATAGGTTACACACCTGTGGAGGCCTGCTGGGAGTCGATTTCAACCTCTCCATTAAGACTCTTCCTCTTAGTCTCATCATCGCCAGACTCCTCAGACTCGCCCCTCCTATCAACTTCACAAAACAACACCACACACTTGATTAAACTCTTGATCTTCGTCTTTTAAAAACGCTCCAGAACAGTGTAAATGTCTAAGTATTGGTTCAATCTTCAGGAGTATTTGATCCTTATCAATGCCAACGGCATCCGTGGCCATCATAAGATTGTGCAACGGTCCTACGATCAGGGAGGCTAGGACGGTGCTCCCTCTCCCCAACACCACTCACTATAAAAGCCAACCAAGCCAGCTGTTTGTGGTTTCCTCCGAGCATCTTGAGCTGTTAATGAACTGTTAGCGCCACCGTGAAAAGATGCGGTGGCGCTTCACGTCTCAGATAAAGCAGATGCTTCATCCTCTCAGCTCAGCATCATCATGTGTCTGATGGAGACCACACTAATGTTTAGAACCTGACATAACTAAATATGAAGAAGATAATTACCTTCAGACATATTCAGACTGAGGACCATTTAGGAATGTTACTGTCTATAGATTCTAGAGCATTGTTATTAAATTACTAATAAAAATGTTCATTTAAACATCTTGTTCTAAGTAAAGAAATTGTAATAAAATAAACTATTTGTACGGCACCCGCAAATACAGAGAAAGGCAGGTCACCTAAAAAAAAGAAAAATTGATGGCTATGAACTTGTTAAGAACTCTCAAAGTATAAAATACACTAGTACTAGGGAAGGAGAATAGACATATAGTACACGCTTGAAAATATTCCCTATTAAAATTACAACAGATTTAATAGGCATATCCTTAAAAAGCACAATGCCTTCAAATCACAATCACTACATATTTTAGCAAGCCGGGGGGATAAAAATCAAACAGATTGCTAAAAAAATTACTAATAAAAGTCAATTTAAACAGCTCGCTTCGTTCTTACTCAATATTTTAATCCCAAGAAATGTAAATAATATAAAAAACTACTTGTTCAACACCTGCAAAACGTATAGAGGCACCTCAGAGTGTCACATAAAGAACAACAACTAAGGGCTACCCCAAAGTATAAAATCTACTATCAGGGAAGGAGAAATACAAGCTTGAAAATAATTCCCTTTTAAAATTATAATAGATCTTATAGATATAACATAAAAATCACAATGCCATTAAATCACAAACTTATCACTAGCCCACTAGAATTAGTGGGCGTCACAGATCCCTGCCTTAGTCGTACCAAAAACGTAATAATACTTGAGACTTGATAAAATAACACAGTAGTGCATACAGTCATATATAGAATTATACACTATGTATGCAGTTTCTTATCACAATCATATTTGACTGGGCTATTTGAGCACAAGCCAGCCAGGTTACCCAGATTCTCTAATCAATTCGAACAAGCTTAGATTGCAGCTATTTTGGCAATAAAACACGCAAGCAGAAGCAAATTTTAAGAAAAAAGCAGCCCTGGAGCTAGCTGTAGGCTAAGGTAAAGCTAAAGCTAACGTAAACACTGAATGAATGATGCGAAATTTAAGAAACGATAGCAGCTACCGAGACAAAAGACACCCGGGCTAAACGACAAGGCCACTGTGAACAAAATACCCCCGACTGTACAACACACTAATGCCAAATTTCCTATTATTCGGATGCTTATTTTTTCACCTTCCATCTCTTGCGGCTCGCTAACAGACAGGGTCGCCATTTCACTCCCTTCCCACCTACCCACAGGGTGATGACTGACATCTCCGTCAGCCAATCAGAAGGCAGCACACCTGAATAATTAACAGCTGTTGACAAAATGGGCTATTCAAAATTAAAACCATTATGGCACAACAAAACATTTATTAGTAATACTAAGGAGTGGTTGATATAAGACATTAATGTATTTATTTCAGTAATTGATAAACGTTTCTGACGTTTAACAGTACAATATTAAAATACATCCTACATTATATGGATAAAAGTACTGGAACGCCAACCATTATACCAACAGGGACTTCAGTGACTGCATTAAAATACATAAACCTTTATATGAAGTTGGTGGCCCCCTTGGCTGCAGTAACGGCTTCCACTCTTTGTACAACATTTTGAGAATTTGTGTATTCATTCTGTAGGGCAGAGTGCTAGCTTTGAGCGCTGACTTTTTAATTTAAAAAGGGGCCCAGTGGTTAGGAGTTTCCCCTGTGATTAGGTGGTCATGGGTTCAAATCCCAGGGCCACCACTGAAGTACCTTTGAGCAAAGCTGTAGTGTGCTCATGTGTGACTTTAGGGGGCTACTTTACACTGGGACACAGTCATGCTGGAATAGAAACGGTTCTCCCCAAATCTATGTCCACAAATTTGGAATGGGGTTAGATTGTCCTTCACTGAAAGTAAAGGGCCATCTCAATTCAATATTTAAGACCCAATACTTTTGTA
The DNA here is from genome assembly GCA_037974485.1 of Hemigrammopetersius urotaenia. Classification (NCBI taxonomy): domain Eukaryota; kingdom Metazoa; phylum Chordata; class Actinopteri; order Characiformes; family Alestidae; genus Hemigrammopetersius; species Hemigrammopetersius urotaenia. The sequence goes on along the minus strand of JBBPDC010181397.1, from coordinate 11,285 downwards.
CATATGGAATGTTATCTACACTATTAGTATCTTCATGTCATACATAGCACATGGCTTAATAAGAAAAAAAAAGTGTCTTATCAGTATAAAAAACACATATCACTTAATATATTAGATTTTATTTAAATGTTATTGTACATCAAATACTACATAAAAGGACAAATATACTTCTTGCCTGTGAAATGACATCAGTAAAATTGCATAAAAAATCACACAGTCCTCCTTTTAGTGTTCACAGTCAGTGCAATGAAACTTGGTTAGGAGTTCAACATAATGTCGAGTAAAGTCTGTCAAGCTGTTATAGGAATATTCCAACAATTTTCAACCTGTTCCCCATCCTGCATCCATGGCTTTCAGGCAAAAAACCCATCAACACAGTTTTTCTGTATTAAATTGATGCACTGAAATTATCCACATCAAAAGGGCTCAACCACATGTTAGAGATTAGACTGGAACATCCTGGAGTACTCTTTAATTTGGGTGAGGGAAAAAAAAATGAAGAAAAAGAGAAGCACTTTGAACAAGAAGAGCAAGGCACTTTGCTTTAAAAACAGAATTTTTGAGACCCAGTCTAAGAATCGTCCAATCTGTGTCCGTTTCAGCATGATTCAAAGGTTTAGATGCAATAATTATGGTGTGAAATATTTAATTGTGGAGAAACTCTTTACATTGGTGGAACAAGGAGTCATGACAAATGTATACAAATATATTTTCTTTACCATTAAAAGCCCACCAGTGAAGCTACACGTGTCTGGTTCTTTAGATGATACTGATACTGATGATGCCAAACAGTGGTAAACTTGAAAAAAAGAATTTTACTTTGGGAGCTATTTTACCTCACAACAGCCTGCATGTATCCCTCCACCAATGAGACCTGCTCAAAACTCTAGATCATTGCAGGCATCAGGCAGTGTATTCATAACCATTTCATGTAATTACTTTCTGTAATGGAGCTTTTAGAAGCACTGAACTCTTCAGACATCTGTTTCCATTCTCCACTGCGAACAGTTCTAGTTCTGTTCATTTTTCTACAACAGGATATTTCACCAAACCTCAACCATTTAATGATGCAGGAATTTGAAAATATCAGTAGAATTCATCTGTAAGTGGAACAGTTCAAACAGACCCAACTCCTCTTGTTTTTATGATATAGTGCACAGGTTTTGTTTTATAAAATTTCAACATACATAAAATGTGCCACTTTCTACAGCAAATAAAACGATTAAAAATATTCCAAAAATAATTTTTTTTCCAATATACAGTTAGCATACAGTTATTTCTTCCACATATTAAGGACACTTTCAAACACTATAGTTTTTTAAGGCACATCCTATGGCATGTTCATCACCAGATCAAAGCATTTGGCTAGGACACTTTACAAGTACCAAGTATCTCCAATTTGGACTGAAAATGTTTCACATACATAAATCTGGCTTTTGTGTAGATGACAAAAGTTAGCGCCACCTCTAAACACTGCTGTTTTGTTATATACCTGTCATAACTATGCAAAATATGTACACTATTGAACAAATTTAAAACACAGACTAAACAATATTTGTAAAATATACATGGCTTTCCCACCACAACCTGAGAGCTCTGTTTGGAGATACTTGGTTTTCTCTGTATTAATGCCATGGGGCCACACTTTATTGTTACATCAGCTCTTATTTAGGGTCCCTAAAAGAAGTCATTAAAAATGCTTCTAGGTTCACAGTCTTCAAAAAGAAGTTTGAGATGTCAGTTCATCAATATCATATCAATGGGTAACATATTACATTTCATTTTATAATTACTACACAATTACCCCAGATTAAGCCTAGTCTTAGACTATACTGCAGTATCATTAGTGGATCACCATTAGTCTAAGACTTGGCTTAATCCATGGTCTGCATTTCTAGAAACAATAGATTTATGGCTAAACGTTTAGTAAAAAAAAAAAACTCCTTAAAAACCTGCTTGGAAGTTACATCCCCATCCGAGGACATTGCGTAACTGTACTGGGCTGTGCTGGGATTCACTAAACTGAGAGGGAATACTGTGAACTGGTTGGGTCTCAAAGCAACAGAGAAGGAATCTCTTGGTTAATAAGGAAATTATATCAGAAGTACAGCGCACACACACTCCTCAACATGTAAACATTGATTGCAATAATCAACCACACAGAAAAACTTTTTTCTCTGTTTCCTTCCTAAAAGCACGATCATGTAGTAAAATGTTTAAACATGAATTCACATTGCCACCAGACCCGTCAATGAGCAGCTCAGATCCTGTTTAGATTTGTGATTTGTTTATGGAACCAAGCAACTAATGGAGCCCAGCATTTTTTTTGTCTGAAAAGTTTCCATGTGATATTGTGCAGAGGTAGGAAGAAGTGAGGAGAAGATAATATAATCTAAAATGAAATAGATATTTACACATTTTCCCCTGATATAGTCAATCAGCCAAGATAGAATTAGTACTTCTTCATTTTATGCTGGAACCTCAAGGCTAAAGTACTGGAAGGAGGCTTACACCACTCCATTCAGCATGGAGAGATCTGCATGACCAAATCAAGCAGATGATCACTAATACGATCAGGATTTCACTAATGGTGGTATCGACAGTGATGCTGCGGATCAATACCGACGCTCATCCTACTCTTCATTATTTGGTGAAAAAACAGACATCACATGAAAAGATTAGTTAAGAGAGAGTTGAGAAATAAATATCTCAACTGTGTCCTGATGCTCCTGTATATGTGACAAGGGAGGAGCGATTACAAAAGTTCTACTCAACAAATGTGTTTTGGTGAAGAGCAGAGTGCTGCTCATCTCCCTGAGTATATACAGAAAACTCAGAACACAGTTTAACTCCTTATTTCCCACAAAAAGTAAAGGGGGCATTTGGCTGACGCTATTTTGCAGAGCGGCTTACAGTGATTAGTTCCTGGGACAGTCCCCCTGGAGACACTGACTACCATTGTGTCCTTGAGCAAGACACTTAACAGAGTGTGGGGGGTTTGAACCTGCAACTTTGTGGTCATCGGGATCACAGTTTTAGGCCACTACCACCAAAGTCTAATTCATTATGTGATGTCTTTATACATGAGGGAGGAGTGCTTGCTACAAGTGTTCTTCTACATCCCTCCATTAATTCAATCCAGCATCGAATTGTTGAAAATTCCAGCTGTGTTAGAATGCATTAAGGCTGCATAAACACTGACAGCAGCACTGTGTGTTCATATTTCAGTACTGACCAGTCAGACGCTGGGATCAGATTAATACTGGTTATCCACACCCATCACAGTCATTTCAAAAAGACCTGGTGTGGTTTGACACTGTATGACACACGGTTATATAAAATATGGATAAAAACAGTAGTAGCAGGCATAAAAGCTTGAATTTTGTCTATTTAACAGTCCAGTATGCTAATTGGAGGGGTCTAAGCTTACTTTACTTGTCAGCTACATTAGCCTCAGTGTTTCAGCACAAAACTAAAGAAGTAAACTTTAGACACCAAACCTCTCTGTGCTGAATCAGGGTTTTTAAACTTCGGCAGGTTGCCAGAATATTAGTCCATTCATGTTATTTACTATTCAAAGGCCTTAAGAAGCCAAGCAACATAGTTTAATTTTCCAGATTAAAAAAAAGGAGGTTCGTGTTTACCAGTAAAACATGGCCACAGACAAACATCAACAGAGTGAGCATGACCTCATAAAATAATAAGTGGTTTGGTGCTGTACAACATATTTTTATGGACAGTACACTGGTTAAAGTCCAGCAGACATGGCCTATGTGTGTCTCCTAAGAGCTTCACTGGAAAAAAAAAAAGTGCACTGAGGAAATGCAGAGGATAAGAAAGGGTCAAGGGGTAACAAAAATGCTATGTCGTCATTTTGCTCACTGATTTGGCTGCATCAGGAAAAAAATTTACATGCATTTAGAACATGATCGAGATTCAGGCCTAAGCTAAAACAAATATAAACATAAAAATAATGCAAATATATTTAGGCCTATTGCAAAATGCTTTTACATTTGTCGTTCTTTATATTTTGCAGGACTACCTTGATATTTTGCTTGATCTGAAGTGAATTTGCATGTGTATAAAACACTCTTGTAAACCTTCCTTAAAAGTTGCTCTTTAACTTTTACAGGCAATGTCTAATGACCTCTACGGACTTCATTTCACTGTTTATGCCTGTCAGTCGAAACCAATCCATAGTGTTCGTTGTCAGTGATAAAAAAAGAATGTAGCAAACTCAGCTGAAGTAACAGGTTCATGAAAATAGAAGGAATATGACTATTTAGAATGCAATTCTGGCTCCATGTGGAAGTTATTCATCAAATCAGTGGGAACACCGTCCTCTTTAAAGAACCAGGGAAGCTCTATGAGATCACAGTATACTTAAGACATTAATGTGCCACCTTTGCAGTGTTAACGGAAAGCTCCTCTGAAAAGTTTTTTTAGCCTAGAGGCTAGGTTTAATCTGATTATGTCGTACGCTGATTCGTCTTGCCTGCACACCATCCTACAATAGCTTATGGCTTTTGTGATATACTTCACTGTGACCAGTAGGGTTCACCAGAAAGGCTAATATAGGCTTGGCTGCAAAAGGCATTTTCTGTGGCAGCAGAATTTTAAAAAACTACATTCTTTTCCTATTCACACTAGCTGATTCTTATGACAAGGCATGTCTATTGTCTCTACACACACAGGTTCCAGTTAATTAGGTCCGAGTACCTTGGGTCCACACGTACTGGCCACTGCTGTGTTGAGAAAGATTCACCACTCCAAATAATATCTGGTTAGTGGTAAATCCTAATGTGGTCCCTTTCCACTGACAGATGGGTAGAGGTGGGCTGAGAAAATACACAGCAAGAGATGGTCTACAGTCTGGAACTGGAAACCTACACAGTGCACATATGTGGTTGGTGTTACCAATAAAAGGTCCAAGTGTACATGCAAGGGTGGAAATGCATTGGAAACTCCAGTTCACCGGCGTATTATGACTGGCTATACCAGTGCATTGACCGCTGCAGAGCCTCCTCCCAGCTCTGCAGGACAGGTTTATAAACTCCACCCTTGCAGCCATCTCCTTTACCGCTCTGAGGTAGAAAGAGACGGTCCGTCGTCTGCAGTTTCTTCAGCTCCTCCTTACTCTTCCAGTAACCTGCAGGACAGAGAGAGAGAGGGAATAACAAAAGGTGGCAGAGAGTAATAGTTCCAATAGTGATCCAGCTGTAGAAAAAGTGTATAAATTGGATTTACATTCATATTTTCTTACCCACTCCTAAGCCAGCAACAAAAGCAGCCCCAAGACAAGACATGTCGAAATGAGTGGGCCGCGAGATCTTTCGGCCCAGCAGGTCTGTGGTCAACTGCATGATAAAATCATTTGTGCAGACGCCGCCATCTGCCCTGTACACACAAGCCAAAAGCTACACTTTAACAGCTTTTCAGAGGGTCCACATTTCAATTCTGAACTCGGATGGACAAATGGACAGACAGATTCTATTATTCATAAGGAAAACAGACTGAGGGTGGATAGACTGATTAGAATAAATAGGTAGGTAGACTGACAGACAGGCAGTAGACTGACAAAAGCACAAACACATGAATAGACAGACAATATTTCACTTGTACTACACAATTTAATCAGTAACATACTGATATTAGAACAGTAACATACATTATTAGAAATGAGATGTACCTTATTTTAATGATGGGGATGCGTGTTTCTCGAAGCATGATATCAAACAGCTGTTTATTCCTGAAATAGAACAAATCAGTGTAATTATTACCACATGATGTTTTAACATGCTTTAAGAAGTCATACAGGACAGATCCATCCTTTATTGAAAGCTTTAAAATCCTATTTGAACTCGTTGAAAATGTAAAAGCTGTAAATACATAGATTATTCATTTCAGAGAAGTATGGGTAACTGTATAAAGCTGCACTGGCAAGCTGGACTGTGTTGTGGCTAATTTAAACCAGACAACCTGGAAATGACAACACATTTGTACCCATGCAACTGTTCCACACCTTTCACACACACTCTGTCTGAACTGTAATGAGCTGTATGCTACAGACGAATGGGATTTTCACAAATGTTCCAGAAGCAGATTAGAAGCAATAAAATACAACATCTGTGAGCAGATAATAGACAGAGCAATTACACCCAACACAATGACTCCGACCCAAAACGCATGTGGCAGGGCATCAATTCCATCACTGACTACAAAAGCAGCAACAGCAAACCCATACCTACCTGATGAACTAAACCATTTCTTTGCTGTTTGACATAATCAATTCCCCCCACCACACCAAGCTGACCCTGCAGGGGTCTCCACAAAACACCCTGGTACTCAAATCCTCATGAGGTGAGAGGAGTCCTCAGCAACACAAAGCTGCAGGACCTGACGGCTTTCCAAGACATGTGCTAAAACACTGCGCAGGCCAGCTGACTTCAGTCTTCACCAGGCTCTTTAACATTTCCCTGGACAAGCCACTGTCCCCATTTGTCTCAGGTCAGCCACCATCATCTCCATTCCAAAACAGACTGCAGTCAGGACACTGAATGATTACTGTCCATCGTTATGAAGTGCTTTGAAAGGCTGGTCTTAGCACACATCAAAAGCAACATCCCTCCCACTCCGGACCAACACCAGTTTGCCTATAAGCCAAACAGGTGAACTGGGGATGCGATTTCCCTGGCCCTTCACACCACCCTGTCACACCGAGAACAGCAAGACAACTATGTGAGGATGCTTTAACACCATTCCCTCCATCAAGCTGACCACTAAAGTGAATAACCTTGGACTAAACCCACAACTGTGCAACTGGGTACTAGACATTCTCACGGAGAGTATGTGAATCACTATCCATAAGTATATAAGAAGGTATATATGGACAGTTTGAAGGTGGCCCGCATCTCCAAGTGGACTCTCCATTTCACATTAACAGTATAGGAGAGTAACAATATACTGAAGAAACAAGCAGGGAAACCAACCTGAAGGCCACTGAAAGATGGTACAAAACACCCCCCATCTGGACGAGAGGTTCATGCTTGAGATATTTATATAATATTTGATATAAGCTCCCTAATTAATTAATAATTAATCAAATAATAGCAGATTCTTAATTAATCAGTTATTACATATAGTGGTAAATTAGGCAAAACTGATAAATTAAGATAAAAGCTTTTCCTACACATGCTTTACACATTTTTGGCTGGCGCACGTGAGTAACGTCAGTGAGTTGAGAGTTATGGCTACATGGAGAAGTACTGTATGCAGATCAGGCAGCCACAGTCACTACCGCTTTTTAACTAGATTTTTAAAGCCACCGGCAGAAAATCATCCAATGTCATTATGATATAATCGATTATGTTCTGCATAATCATCCACATCTGCATCGTGATGCATCGTGATGCATCAGTTCTGCGATTAGCATGTATATATGCATGTGTGTATGTGTACATATATACATGTGTATATGTAATATACATATCTCCTTGCCATATGTGCAATATATACCTAGATTTTGATATTAATAGTCTAGTGCAATATTCCACTTGTATATTATTATAGCACCCCACTGCAACCCTTATCTCCGCTGTATACAAGTATGCAATGTATCTTTAGTTGTATTTAATTTAACTTCTGTCATTTAAAATTTTGTTTTTATTTTTTAATTTACTGTGTGCATCTGCAGGAAAGCCCCAAACAACATCTCATTGTACTGACAGAATGACAAAGCATATAGCTAACTAACTAATTAACTAACTATCTCACCTAAAAGCGATGGACTCCAGAATAGCTCGCACCAGGTGGCTCTTGGTGGTGGAGGGTTTCAGGCCCATGAAAGCAGCACATGCTTTGGGGTCATTAAGCGGAGCCTAAAACACAGACACACACACACAGACACATAATGTGATAAAATCTCATTGCAACACAATTACTTACAACAGATGAAAACAAATCAAAGAGAAGAGCAATGACTTACTAAAAACTGCCTGTGCTCAAGGGCAAGCAGAAGAGGCAAACAAAAAATATTACAACCGAAGCAAACACAGATAAGCCAACAGTCATTTGCATCTATTAGTGGATATCTTCATCATCATTAACCCCACCACCAATACCACCATCAGCAGCAGATTAAGGGAACACAAAAGTGTTTAAATTGGCTGCTATTTTTTAAAACAGAAAGTGAGAGTAAACCTAGTGAGGAGCAGTGTTTGTGGAGGGTCATCTGCTGCAGACTACTGTACTAGCAGATCTGTGTACATGCAAATGGGTGGATGTGAAGATCTTTATTCAGGCATTTAAAGATAGGTGTGATTGGGGTAATGAAAACATTTTGTGTAGTATATAAGAAGGTATATATGAACAGTTTGAAAGTGGCCCGCATCTCCAAGTGGACTTACATTAACAGTATAGGAGGGTCAGAGCAGAAAAATCATGCCTTATACTGAAGAAACAAGCAGGGAAACCAACCTGAAGGCCACTGAAAGATGGTACAAAACACACCCCATCTGAATCTTTTACACTGTTGGCCATGGCTACTGTGTCCTTCACGTCTGAAAAGAGATCTGTTTAAAAGAAAAACAAGTGAGGTTTCCTGGATTATTAATTTTTCACCACTCTAATTTCGGGTATATTCAATGAAAGTCTGAAAATTTCTTCGGGAGCTTTGAGATTAATGTAAGTGACAAGTAACTGATCCCCCCACCAATCAGCATGGTGCTGAGTGCATGTCTGAATCACCACACACTTGCCTCAAACTGGCTTATGGTGTTTGTAACATAATTCAGGGTTCTAGATGGCTGATACAGTTTGTAAATACAGTAAAGCTGTCCCCACACTTCGGAATTCCTCACCCCCAGAAATATCAGAATATAGAAATATCTTTTTTTTTTAATACTTTTAAGTCCAAACTCAAGACGCACTTGTTTAACATTGCATATTCTATTATATTCCTTTGCTCTGTTTTACTGTATTTGTTTTTTATTGTCTGTCATTACTTTTGTAAATGTGTACGGTGTCCTTGAGTGTTGTGAAATGCGCCTATAAATAAAATGCATTATTATAATAATTATTATTATTATTAGTTTATATGTTTTGAGCCACCCCTCTTTATATTTTGCCTTGAATCACCTTGTAGGCACAAAATAGTATTTAATGCCTGCCAAACTGTCTTATCTTTGGCACATTGAATAGATTAAATGAAAGAAATAGAACAAATGTTTTACTGTGACAGCCTGCAAAGTGCCTAGATGAAGGAGCTCCAACCACTCAGAATTCAGTACCACCAGTATACTGATCACCGCCTGATCATCTGAAATCATCTGCTCCTGGTTCTTCACTGGTTCAGGACTTTGTTCTGCATGAATGATTTATACGTAGGTCACTGTGTGTCTTAACCAACAGAAACATTCCTCTGAAACTGGTCAGGTTCAGGGACTGGACTGGAAATGAGAGGCTCTGAAAGTCCTTCAGGAAGCCTGGAGAACTGTTCCTCAGGACCACATTAAAAATACAAGAAAGTCTGAATCTCTGGAGGCAAAATATGGGAAAATGAGGAGTGGTTCAATACATTAACAGTGATGTACAGGAGTAGGTGTTTTAGCTCACCAATCTCCTGAGCCCATTTAATAGCAGTTCCTGTTCCAGCAGCATTTCCCTCAGCAAGATACACAACCTCAGAACCGATCTTCCAGCCTACCAGCGGATACAAACCTACAGAGAGGGGGAGAGGAGTAATCAAAAAATAGAACAAACAGAGACAGGAAGAAGAGAGAGAAAGGAACATGAATTAAAAAGAACAGAGGGAAAGAGATTTAAGAAATAGTTACAGCAGTAAAAAGAATAGAAAAAGAGATGAAAGGGATGGAACAGTGGAAGAGACAGAGAAAAAAGAAAGAATAAACACAACAGAGTAAAAGAATGTCAGAAAGAAGAAATGAGCGTGAGGGAGAGAAGAAAGAAAGAGTGAAAGTCTCTTACACACTCACAGTGTAGAAAGCATAAAAGAGTGAGAAAAACAAATGAAAGTGAAAACCAGAGCAAAAGAGAGATAGGAAAAAGGATCCAGTGGAAAAAGTGACAAAATGAAAAGATTTTCATAGCAGCGAATCTAGAGTGAATTTATAATTACTGTGTATGTGCACAGATGTGTGAGGGGTTACAGCAGCGAGTAACTGGTCGTGAACAAAATGTTTCACTGAGACGTGTATGTTGGTGTTTAGAGTGTGTACCAGCCACTGAGGTGTGAGGTTTGTTTCCTGTGTTGATATCCATGAAGGTGCCCGTTCCCATAGTGATTTTAACATCGCCGGTATCGAAGCAGCATTCCCCAAACATCGCCGCCTGCTGGTCGGCCATCTACACAACAAAAACACACAAGACAGTTACAATAACTTCACGCTGTGAGCCCAGCTGACGTCAACCGAAACTACAGCTCACAAAACTGACTAACAAGTCAGCAAATACTCACAAGTGACGTGATTGGAATAGGAACCCCAAAGATGGACGGATCAGATGAGCCGAAATTGTGGCTAAAGGTGAGAAAGAGAGGAAATTGATATGTTATGACCGCACAGATACACGGAGACTACATAAAAGTCTAGTCTAGATAAATCCATTTAAAAAAAGTTCTATATGAAATACACTACACCATATGCACAAATGCTGGGTATTAATACCATAAATAATTAACTTACAGTTGAGTGAATTACTAATAACACAAATGGTGGTTAAGAATATGTTATTGGATGTAATAGTGATCAATAGTATTTACACGTCATATTGACATAACTAGTGATATTTCACACGGCAAGGCTAGTGCACAGAATGAAATGATTCAGCACCCATTTAGAAAACTTCACATGATACTGCACATGGGAAGACTGTTGCACATAATACGATATTGCACATGATGATCATGTTTTAGCATCTGATCAGAACATTGCACAATATTGCACATGGTAGGCTATTGCACATCATGCCAGGATACTGCACATAGAGATACACATAATGCAAGATATTTAGAAATTTCACAGTAAGAAATTGCACAACAAAGAAGCAACCGGCTATTGTATAGATCATAAAGGAGAAAGATGTAGAATGTAATGACCTCACAACAGAAGGAAAAGCTTACCTGGTATTGTGCACTTTGGGTAAGATGGAGAGAGGTAGAGAGAGGAGCGAACACAGAAACCCACTCCAACACATCTGAAACACACACACACACACACACACACACACACACACACACACACACACACACACACACACACACACACACA